>MJUU01007469.1:155826-169904 GCA_002080025.1 Modiolus philippinarum | reverse complement strand
TTTCCTCAGGAGCACACTGAAACAAACCCCATCAAAATCCAATAAAAAATAAAGATTCTACAGTCAAATATGTGAAAACACCTCATTTAACCCTTTTTTGGCCCCTAATTCTGAAATGGGTGGGGCAAAAACCTAAAGGAAAAAAACATTTCTCAAGAATGTTCCAAGAAACATCATACTAAGATTTGAAAACAATCCATCCACTAGAACCAAAGTTATGCTGTCCACAGACACGAAAATACCTATTTTTACCCCTTTTTGGCCCCTTTTTTGCCTCTTTTTCAAAAATGGGTTGGGCAGGGAACGCGAAATTAAAATCCGGGCTTAAGCTTGTGCCAACAAACATCATACTAAAATTTGATAATAATCCGTTCACTAGAACTAAAGTTATGCTGTCCACAGACGCCGACGCCAATGCCGACGCCGACGCCAACGCCGACGCCGACGCCATACCATAATACGACCGCAAAATTTTTGCGGTCGTATAAAAATAAAATCACACTTTCCATTTGCAGTCTTTGAAAAATGTCCAAAACTTGAACCTATAAGTTAATTCATATTGAAATTTCCAATATTTTGTAAAGTGCACACTGGGATTTTCTGGAAAATCCTGTGAACTCTGATGAAAAGTACTTGTTTTTGTTTGTGAATTTATCCTTATCTGTATAATCTGATAATAAATCGGTTATCATAAATAGTGACCTTCACCTTCAATTGTTGGTAAACATTACTGACACAGTAAACAACTTCTAGTCACATGGCTTAGGTCATCAATCACAAAATAATTATTATTTGTAGTAGCAAATATCTGCAAATACACGAAAGTGTATCCACTAAATTACAATAAAGACTGAGTTCTAATGCATTGTCAAGGAGGATTTTTGGCATTTGGGTTTGTCAATAAGACAAGAAAAGATATGGGTAAACCCATAACTTGAGATTAATTCTTTTAAAACACGTCAAAATTATTCACCGTAGATTGGTTTGCATAAACCTCGAGGTGACTTCAAGATGAGGAACAACTATCTTTTGGATAACTAACTTTAAAATGGCCTATTTGCCCCTATTTAAACTTTTTAAAACAAATCTGAATTGTTTTACTCATTTTAAAGATTTTATTTAATTTAACACCTTAAAACACCAAATCAGATAAACAATTGTGAGTATTATTTTAATTTTAAGCATTGCTCTGGTGTATAGATTTAGACCCTATTTGTATGGGATAATCAACTACAAGTGAAGACCCTAAAAGATGTCTCGCCCGTCCCTGCTGGCCTCTAAATTGATGTGAAATCTAAGTGAAGTAATCAGAAAAGTGAACATGCTCACTAGACTGTGAAATTGAGGTCAAGGACAAAAGTCACCTGCCAGACTGACATGTACTACCCAAGACCAACCTACATACCAAATATTATCAACCTACCACTTCTAGTTATTGAGAAATGGACTTAAGCAGAAAAACTTAATGTGGCCACTACACCATGAAATTAAGGTCAAGGACAAACGTAACCTGCCAGACTGACATGTACTACCCAAGACCAACCTACATACCAAATATTATCAGCCTACCACTTCTTGTTCTTGAGAAATGGACTTAAGCAGAAAAACTTAACGTGGCCACTAGACCGTGAAATTGAGGTCAAGGACAAAAGTCACCTGACAGACTGACATGTACTACCTAAGACCAACCATAATATACCAAATATTATCAGCCTACCACTTCTAGTTATTGAGAAATGGGCTTAAGCAGAAAAACTAAACGTGGCCAGTAGACCGTGAAATCGAGGTCAAGGACAAAAGTCACCTACCTGACATGTACTACCAAAAAGCAACCTATATACGAGATATTATCAGCCTACCACTTCTAATTATTGAGAAATGGACTTCAGCAGAAAAAACTAAACGTGGCCACTAGACCGTGAAATTGAGGTCAAGGACAAAGGCCACCTACCAGACTGACATGTACTTCCAAAGACCGACCTACATACCTAATATTATCAACCTACCACTTCTCGTTATTGAGAAATGGACTTAAGCAGAAAACCTTAACGTGGCCACTAGACCATGAAATTGAGGTCAAGGACAAGTCACCTACCAGACTGACATGTACTTCCCAAGACCAACCTACATACCAAATATTATCAGCCTACCACTTCTCGTTCTTGAGAAATGGACTTCAGCAGAAAAACTTAACGTGGCCACTCGACCGTGAAATTGAGGTCAAGGACAAAAGTCACCTGACAGACTGACATGTACTACCTAAGACCAACCATAATATATCAAATATTATCAGCCTACCACTTCTATTTATTGAGAAATGGGCTTAAGCAGAAAAACTAAACGTGGCCAGTAGACCGTGAAATTGAGGTCAAGGACAAAAGTCACCTACCAGACTGACATGTACTACCCAAAACCAACCTATATACGAGATATTATCAGCCTACCACTTCTAGTTATTGAGAAATGGACTTAAGCAGAAAAACTTAACGTGGCCACTAGACCGTGAAATTGAGGTCAAGGACAAAGGTCACCTACCAGACTGACATGTACTTCCAAAGACCGACCTACATACCAAATATTATCAACCTACCACTTCTCGTTATTGAGAAATGGACTTAAGCAGAAAACCTTAACGTGGCCACTAGACCGTGAAATTGAGGTCGAGGACAAGTCACCTACCAGACTGACATGTACTACCCAAGACCAACCTACATACCAAATATTATCAGCCTACCACTTCTCGTTCTTGAGAAATGGACTTCAGCAGAAAAACTTAACGTGGCCACTAGACCGTGAAATTGAGGTCAAGGACAAAAGTCACCTACCAGACTGACATGTACTACCCAAAACCAACCTATATTCGAGATATTATCAGCCTACCACTTCTAGTTATTGAGAAATTGACTTAAGCAGAAAAACTTAACGTGGCCACTAGACCGTGAAATTGAGGTCAAGGACAAAGGTCAACTACCAGACTGACATGTACTTCCAAAGACCGACCTACATACCAAATATTATCAACCTACCACTTCTAGCTATTGAGAAATGGACTTAAGCAGAAAACCTTAACGTGGCCACTAGACCGTGAAATTGAGGTCAAGGACAAAAGTCACCTACCAGACTGACATGTACTTCCCAAGACCAACCTACATACCAAATATTATCAACCTACCACTTCTAGTTATTGAGAAATGGACTTAAGCAGAAAAACTTAAGGTGGCCACTAGACCGTGAATTTGAGGTCAAGGTCACATGAAGTTATGTCCGTCAGGTAGCACTTGATTAGTACTACCACTGGACCACATATGATGTTCCTACATCAAAGGGTTTTCAAAATATCCTGTATTTAGTAAAAGCCGCCGTCATCATGCTTTGCACGCCTATGTCTCGCTTTCCGCGACTTTTGTCGCGGGCGAGACAATAAAAATTGGTTATTCTTCAAAATTTAAAATTTTTTTTTACAAAGTCTTAATTGTTTTACAAACATTGTAAATTTAATTTACTTTTCATGCCATAAAAGACCATATATGAAGAATAGTTAAACATAAAATTTCAGTTCTGATCATTTTTCTATTAAAGTGGTAACCAACTATAAAAATTAACAAATCTTCAAAATTGTTACATTTGTTAACAAAATCTTTGTTGTTTTACCCTCTTTATATATTTTATTTACTTTTAAAGCCATAAAAGACCAAATTTTACACATGATTTCCCATATAATTTTATTTTTTGTGCATTTCTGTAGTAAGACATTATGGGTATGGAAAACCAACTATAAGAATTGCTTATTCTCCAAAATTGTAACCTTTTTGAACAAATCTGTATTGTTTAACCTTCTTTAAACATTTTATTTACTTGTAACGCCATAAAAGACCAAATTTTAAACATAATTGCCCAAATAATTTCATTTTTTGTGCATTTCTCTAGTAAATGGGTTTCTAAAGACGATATCGGCATGGGATAACCAACTATAAAAATTATTTATTCTTCAAAATTGTAACTATTTTTCATAAAATCTTTATTTTTTAACCCTCTTTATACATTTTATTTTCTTTTAAAGCCATAAAAGACCAAATTTAATGCATAATTTCCCATACAATTTCATTTTTTGTGTATTTCTCTAGTAAATGGATTTCTAAAGACATTATCGGTATGGGATAAGCAACTATAAAAATTGCTAATTCTTCAAAATTGAAACCTATTTGAACAAAATCTTTATTGTTTTACTCACTTTATACATTTTATTTACTTTTCAAACTATAAAAGAGCTAAAAAGATATATAGTTACCCATATAATTTCCATTTTTTTTCCTCAGCATTCAAGTACTAGTATACAGATTTTAAAACTATCTGTATTAGGATTATCAACTATAGAAATGGGCATTTTTTTGCGACTCTTTTGAATACAAATTTATCATTTTTCTAACATTACATAATAATTTTGCTTATTTTTTTTTTTTATAAAAGATAAAATCATAGAAATAGTTTACCGTATTGTCAATTTTGTTCTAATTATTTTGACACACCGATAACAATTTAAACATTATTGGTATAAAAGTACTGTTCTGATCATGTCAATGGAATTTCTTGTGTGAAGTAACTGATTAAAAAAATATGCATGGGACACCAGCTTTTTTTGCAATTCAACAGAATGGGACATCGCTTTTTCTTTATTAGTGTTACCATGGGACTGCAACATTTTTTATCGAACATTTAAGTTGTGCTCCAGTCCCATGCATAAATAAATTTGGACCGGTCCCTAAATACCATGAAAATATGCAAGAATAGGGATGTCTACAGTATGTGACATGTTGTAAATGCCAAATTGTACTCAAATTTGGTATAAATGTACTGAAAATATGCAACAATAGGGATATCTATAGTATACAATATGATGTAAATCAGGTGTAAATGCCATGTAGTACTCAAATTTGGTACAATTGAACTGAAAATATGCAAAAATAGGGATATCAGTCGTATGGGATATGGTGTAAATGCTATCTAGCACTCAAATTTGGTACAAATTTACTGAAAATATGCAATATGAATATCAATAGTATGGAATTATGTGTAAACTGAAAATATACAAAAATAGGGATATCAATGGTATGCGATATAGTGTAAATGCTATCTAGTACTCAAATTTGGTACAAATTTACTGAAAATATCCAACAATAGAGATATTGATAGTATGCGATATGATGTAAATGCCATCTAGTACTCAAATATGGTATAAATGTACTGAAAATGTGCAACAATAGTGATATCGATAGTATGTGATATGGTGTAAATGCCATCTAGTACTCTAATTAGGTACAAATGAAGTGAAAATATTGGTATGCAAGAATAGCCATATTGATAGTATGCGATATGGTGTAAATGCCATCTACTACTCAAAATTTGGTACAAATGTACTGAAATAAACAACATTAGGGATATCGTTAGTATGCAACATGGTGTAAATGCCATCTAGTACTCAAATTTGGTAAAAATGTACTGAAATATGCAACAATAGGGATATTGATATTATGCGATATGGTGTAAATGTCATCTAATACTTAAATTTGGTACAAATGTACTGAAATATGCAACAATATTGGCATATCCATAGTATGCGATATGGTATAAATGCCATCTAGTACTCAAATTTAGTACAAATGTACTGAAATATGCAACAAAAGGGATATTGATAGTATGCGATATGGTGTAAGTACCATCTTATACTCAAATTTGGTACAAATCTACTGAAAATATTTCCAGTAAAACGAATATTATATGGCCTTTTCTCTGGTGTAAGCTAGTTAATTGTGTCTGATGCTTTAAAAGTGACATATACTTCAGGAGGGGGCAGGACATTATTTGTTACTTGCATATTTTGCATTTTTTAACTGGTTTTTTGTGAAATTAAGCAGTTGTTAACTGTCTTGGACGTCCAGGACGTATATTTTGATACATATTTAAATATACTTCCTTTATTTTGTTAATTCTTTACTCTGTGTTAATTTAAAGGGAAATAAAATAGCACTGTTTGCTGTTTGGAACAGGGACTATACATTACAGTCCCTGTTTGGAATAAACATTAAACTGTCAATAAAACCCTCTTGCACCCTTTTTTCAGTGGTAGAGCAAGAGAATATTCGTTTCTATGGAAGGGATATGTGCACGACTAATTCAAATTTGTTCCAAGCTAAGTCAGTCAAACCATCGTATGTCATCAGGTCATCGGCCACTGTGACCTCAACAGATATTATTTGACAATCATTTTTAGCAATTGATGGATTTCATTAGAAAAAAACCTGGGTCGACAAGATTTTCTAGCATAGTACATAGGGGGAACAAATAATCTGGCCCGCAAATTAAGCAGGCAAAAAAAAAATCCCGGCTCGAATAAAAATCCCCCCACCCCCNGAAAATCAAATGGTTCGTGCCTTAATTGTAAACAATAATAAAACTTACACACATACTGAGGAAAGGGTTTTGTATGAATATTTTATAGAAATATTTATATCAAAACATGAACAAACACAAATCATTATTATTATTCATAGTAGACAGTTATTACATTGCGTTCCTTACGAGACCATGACCAGCGCGTAGTAATACCATTAGTTATCAAAACTTAAAACGTAAAACTGTATACTTTGATGTAAAATCTTTTAAACAAAAGTTTAATAATACACGTTTCTTTTCATTTGAACATCGCAATGAAAATAATCTTTCACGCATAATCATTATAATGAATGATATATCAAGAACTATATTATATGGCTTTTTGATAAAAGATCAGTTGTGATGAGTAGATGAAAATAATTATAAATCTATGGAAGATAAGATGGATGATCAGAATTAATGATAATGGTTCAATGAATCTCTTCTAACAACAAAAACTCTTGGGGTTCCTACAAAGGAGGCTTTCTTTGCAGATTTATGTGAAAAAAACACAGAAAACAATAACAAATCATTGATAGTTGCAGTTGCACTGAAGAAGTTTTTTAAAAGTAATTTTGTCAACTTTGACAGTGCAAAAAGGGTAACTAGAGGCTCAGTCACTCACCTAACAAAATGCTTCTAATATAAACCTATGTATATGCTGATGACCAAAATGAAGTTGATGAAAATATGATTTTTTTCCCAAAGTGCCCAAAGTTAAACCTAAATTCTGTGCTGGTGGCCATATTTTTGTAAGATCAAATGAGGATCTTCCATACATCTTTCTTGAAAAGTTTGGCTGAACTTGCTTCAGTATCTTTTTCAGAGGAGAAAATGAGAATGTGATTTTTCCCATAAGGTCCAATTGTTACATCTAAGTTCTGTGCTGGCGCCATGTTTTTTATCTGTTGGAAAAAAATGATAAATATTGGTGTATGACCTTCCATACATCATTAATATATTGTTTGGTTTAATTTCTTAGAGGAGAAGATGAAATGTGATTTTTCGCATGTTAAACATAGGGTCCATGCTGGCCGCCATGTTTTTTTTATCAGATCAGAATGGAATGAGCATTCTATGTAAAGGACCTTCCATAAATTATTCCTGTAAAGTTTGATTGAATATACTGTAGTGGTTTTAAAGGAGAAGATGAAAATGTGATTTTTCCCATAGGGTCCAATGTTAAACCTAAGTTCTGTGCTGAAGGCCTTATTTTTACTTGATCAGAATGAAATGAGCATTCTTTGTAAAGGACCGTCCATTCATCATTTCGTAAAGTTTGGTTGAATTTGCTGTCAGCCATGTTTCTATTGGATTGCAACAAAATTAGCAATAATTGTAAAGGACCTTCCATACATCATCCCTGTAAAGTTTGGTTAAATTTGCTTCAGAGGTTTCAGAGAAGATGAATTTGTGAAAAGCTAACAGACGAACAACGGAAAGACGACAGATGGAAGGACGGTAAGTAATAGCAAAAGCTCGCACTGACCCTTTGGGTAAAGTGAGCCAAAAAATCAAAATCCTCTGTTGATATTCATATCAATACATTGTTTCCTTAAATCACAACAAAGTATCATAAAATTCTGTTGCAAAAGAGTTGAGCTATCAATACTTGAGTAACAGTCAGAAGTGTAAAAAACATATACCCATAACAAATTGGAAGCTAATCTACCATCCAAAATATATATGTTACAGTAAAAGTGTATAATTAGGAATAATACATAATTACTGAAAAATTCAGCAAAAATGTATAATTACTAGCAGTAAGCACGTTTAGAAATTATATATAATGACTGAATTTTTCAGGAATTATGCATAATTACTGAAATATTTAGCAGGAATTATGTAAAACTAGACATCGGAGAGATGGCTGCCATCTTTCTGGGCCCCGCTGTACAAAAGTGCAAATTTAAGTGTGTGTGGACACAATACAGGTGTGGACACAGTACAAGTGTGGGCACTACACAAGTATGGACACCATTATATTATCAAGATATCAACAGAATGTAAAACCCAAAAGCAATAATCTGACCTTGAAGACAAAGGTCAAGGTCAAATGTCACCAATCATGGTTCATGACACATTGTCTTCAAATGATCTATCTATATGCAAAATATCAAAAGCCTACCTCAAAAGACATCACAGTTATGGCCCGACACGACTTGTCATTTGAAAAGCAAAAATCTGACCCTGAAGACAAAGGTCAAGGTCAAAGGTCGCCAATCATGGTTCATGACACATGGTCTTGAAGTGATCTATTTACATGCAAAATATCAAATGCCTATCTCAAAAGACAAAAAAGATATAGCCTGGACACGACTTGTCAGTATGAAAGCAAATATCTGCCCTTGACGACAAAGGTCAAGGTCAAAGGTCACCAATCATTGTTCATGACACATCGTCTTGAAGTGATCTATCTACATGGAAAATTTAAAAGCCTATCTCAAAAGACATAACAGTTATAGCCCGGACACGACTTGTCATTAGAAAAGCAAAAATCTGACCTTGACGACAAAGGTCAAGGTCAAAGGTCACCAATCACTGTTCATGACACATCATCTTGAAGTGGTCCATCTACATGCAAAATATCAAAAGCCTATCTCAAAAGACAAAAAAGTAATAGCCCGGATACGACTTTGTTACGGACGGACGGATGGACGGAGCGATTACTTTAGGGCGTCCCCCACATAGTGGCAGGCCCCTTATAACTGAAATGTTATTAACTTGAGGCTCTCAAGAGCCTGTATAGCTCACCTGGTCCATGACTGGCATAAACTGCAGCCCAAATTAACCCAATGTTAAAGTGTCTCATTTTCTAGAAGATTCAAAGGAGAAAATCTTTGAAATTGTTTTCCCCGTAGGGTCCAATGTTAAACAATGGTCCCTGCTGGCAGCCATCTTGGATGAGGTGCAGACTTGTCAGACATCATTTTTTAAGAAGACCATTAAAGGCCTATTGTGACCAAGTTTGATTCCAACTGACCAAGTAGTTTCAGAGAAGAATGTTTCCCATAGGGTCCAATGTTCAACTATGTCCCCTGCTGGCTGCCATCTTGGAATACATGCAGACTTACCAGACACATTCTTCGAAAGGTACCGACTATGGACAGTTGTCACCAAGTATGGTTCCAATTGGGCAAGTAGATTCAGAAGTTTCCACAGTAATTTAAAGCCCCACTATCCAGTATAACCCATTTCAGACCATCATTCAAAAAAAAAAAAAAAAATTGGGGCAGGGGTTCCCCTTATAATTCAGATAATGCATATTGCTGAATTCAAAACATTCCAACATGTCCAAGTCCACCTTTCCATTAAAAAAATTTTGGCAGGGGTTCCCTTTTATAATCTAGTTTAAACATATTTCTTATATTGTAAAGAAAACTATGAAGCACAATACGACAATGAAGCTTACATTGTAAGTTATACAGTTGAATGTGTCTCAAACATTGTTAGCTGGAACACCACCAATATCTTGAACTGTATTTAAAAGTCTGATCATGTTTTACTATATTTCTTTGTTTGGCTTTTTTGACAAAAAACATTCTTGCTAAGGACCACTTTTGACACAGTTTTGTAGTCAAAACATCATTTTGTAAATGGCAGGCAATGACAATTTTCAACATCAGTTTTTGAAGTCGCAACATCAATATCTATTTGGAAACCAAATTTCATTGAAATCATACAATGTTGAATTTTCCCGCCTTTCTTGGTGGCCATTTTGAAAATGGCATTCAACGAACAATTTTTAACATCGGTTTTGAAGTCGCGACATCAATACCTAATTGGAAACCAAATTTCATTGAAAGCAGACAATGTTGAATTTTCCCGCCTTTTTTTTTGGTGGCAATTTTGTAAATGGTGGTCAAAGAACCATTTTCAACACCACTTTTGAAGTCAGCACAGCATGGCAAACTTTTTAACAATTTACACTTAACCTTTATCTTCTATAGTTTTGGAAATAAAAGAAGAAAAATATGAAAATTTTTTAAATTCTGTGAAAAAAGGGCAATAACTCCTTCAAGGGTTTTTGGATTTTCTCCAAAATTTCAGGGTGGGTAGATCTTGATATGCTGAACATTTTTGCAATTTAAAGTTGACCTCTATCTGCTATAGTTTCTTTGATATAAAAATAAAAATATTAAAATTTTGAAAAATTTCTGGAAAAAGGGCAATAACTCCAAAACTAGTAATCAGATTTTCTTCAAAATTGCAGGGCGGGTAGATCTTGCCATGCTGATCACTTTTAGTCCATCAGATTTTTTATATTTGTAACGGTTTTCGAGTTATTTGCCAAAAACAGCAATTTACCCCTATGTGCTATTTTTAGTAGCGGTAGCCATGTTATTTGGTCCTCGGACTAATCGAACACAATTTTGAATCCAGATACCTTGGTAATGATTCAGACCAAGTTTGGTTAAAATAAGCCTAGTGGTTTCAGAGGAGAAGATTTTTGAAAAAGTTTACGACGAACATGTCAGTAAGCGGGAATGGAATAACTGAGTCGCTCATGCTTAAAATGTAGGTCACAGACAGCATCTGAAGCGTGCATTGCTGTTGTCATCCCAAAATGCATCATACATACAAATAGGGTTAATGTGGGACATGTCAGTAAGCGGGAATGGAATTAACCATTCGACCTAACCGAGTCACTCATGCGTAAAATGTAGGTCACAGACAGCATCAGAAGCTTGCATTGTTGTTGTCATCCCAAAATGCATCATACATACCAATATGGTTAATGTGGGACATATCAGTAAGCAGGAATGGACTTTAACCATTCTGCTCTTGTTGGGCAAAGGATGACAGTGATTGTAAGAGCACTTTGCCATTTAATAAATGTTTGTTGGCAATCCCGCATCTGTGACCAGAAAAGACATGGATGTAGCATTGTCCAACAGTTAGCAAAGAATTCTGCTCAAATTGGTGCTTTTGGCCGTCTTGAACTTACTATGAGGTATGAGCAAAGCTCATTGTTGAAGGCCTCATGGTGACTTTAAGATGAAGAACAACAATAAAAGTGTTGTTCCCTTGCTTGTTTTTACCATGTATTTGTAGAGAATTTGTCTCATGTACATTTACTCCATATCCTTTCATTCACCATTCCTAACCCCACGCTGATGCAGATGCAGACGCGAATGCTGATGCTACGGTATCACATAAGCCCCCTCACTTCGCGAGAGGAGCTAAAAATGAATCTGTATCACTCACCTGACAAAATTTCTAGACAAGAGCAAAAATCAATGACTAAACCATAACTGTTAAATGAGCTCATTAGATACATAATCATAACAATATGATTTTTCAATAAAATTCAAAAAGTTCAATTTCATAGTTACAGAGACGATCAAAAATTGTTTTTTAAGTAAGTTTTTCTATTAAACTATGTTCAGTGCTCGCTGTCACGTTTGTCGTAGGATCAGAACAAAATGACCAAAAAAAGTCTTCAATACATAATTCAAGTACATTTAAGCTTAATTTTTTCTTAATACCCTGAGTAGTTCCATTGGAAATTATTTAAAATATTTTTCCAAATAAGTCCAAATTTTGTCAAATGGTTACAGAATGAAAATCTCAGACGATATACACTAAAAAGGACAACTGGACTGACTAACTCACGGACTGACTGATTGGCAGACTACTAAATACATTATGACCTTTGAAACTTCATTGTCTGAGGGTATAATTAGATTGTAAAGATGGTTGGGCACTTTTGAACAGATATATCATGATAAGGAGGGGTAATACAAATTGAGGGGCGGTAAAATTTTCCGAGCCTGAAAGGCAAGGGAAATTTAGGCCCAAGACTTGTATTTTTGGCAAATACCCCGACGTTCATGATATATCTGTTTAATTACACCGAATTGCTCATTCATCAAAGCGCACAGATGACTCCAGGACAAATACCACGGTGATCAGGTGGTATTTACCAAAAATACCACGGCTATTAGCCAATCAGAATCGACAGCTTACTTACATAAGGTGTAATTATTAAAAACTAGGGATGGCAACGAGTAACCGGTTACTGGGCTAATCGGTCGAATAGGTTGTAATCGGTTAGCAAAATTGGTATTCGAGTACTCGGCGTCAAAATTTATTTCAGTTGTATACTGTTATGTGTACAATTAGAAATCGGTATTCTTTAATTGATTGGATAAATTTGGATAAATATCAAAGACCAATCAATTTAAAAGTTGTTTACATAACGATTAATTTAATAATTACTTTTGAATTTTAAGTCCTTTAACTGAAGTCCAATAAGCTAACTTAAATTGCTAATTATCTACCTATAGAAATTATAGAGTTTATATAAATTAACAAAATGTTTAATCATAATGTACTGTCATAACAGAATATATATGCTAAATAAACATGCATTACGTATAATAATACAAACAATAATAGTGTTCTGTGGGTTGAGCATCGGGATTGAAAACTTTATAAGGGGACTGGACATGCCTCTACACAAAATAAAGTAAACTATAAGTTACATCAAGAAAATTTGTAATTTCACTTTATAACCCTTTTCGTACAGTTTGAAAAACGAAAGAAAAAATATTTATGGATTGAAATGTCAAATCATTATATAGACCAAGAAAAAAGTAGAAAATCAGAGCAGCATTTTTTGAGAAGACGATTGGAAAGTATATATCTAACGGCTAGCTTATATATTTTTTCTTTGTTTCCCTACCACGATGTACATCACGAAACAGAGAAACTAACTTAATTATTTATTCACATTATCTGGAAAACATTCAATATTTCATCAAACATCGGTTAACCGGTTAATCGGTCGAAAGGTTTTCCGAATGACCGCTTACAGTATATCTGTGAAATTGCCATCCCTAGTAAAAACATATAACAGTATATAATACTTTACCATTTTATTTGTCCTATTGGCTTAATTAACACTACCGGTCCATATAATAGTATATGGACGGGCAGCCCAGTCCATATAATATATTAGTACATAACAGGTAAAAGTCCTACAATTTGATTGGATAATCTGACGTCACTATATTTGAACAGTTATTTGTTTACCTTGACAGCGGGATACTATACCTGGTGATCGGACTATACCTCATGTGACTTCTGGTTTACTATACTTTGCCTCAGTTTATTTTCTTTACTGTTATGTACTAAATTAATTACAGACTTCTCCCTCGTTAACCGTGTTCCTATAGCACTATACACACCAGACAACACTATAGTCCATAATAGATTATTGTGATGTCACAATTATTTTTTCTACTTTGAAATGAACTATTTCAAATTACAATGTTACAGTGTTGGATTTAAAGTGAATAGTCTTTTAAACATTATTTGCTGCATTTTGAATGAAATATCAAAAATAATTCATTTAATCCATTTCAAGACCATATTTTTAACCTTGAATTCTTTTAGTGAAATTAAATAAGGAAAAAGGAATGAAACTGGTATACACTTCTGGAGATAAAATATATTATACGTTACATGAATTTCCTTAATTTTTTTGATTGGTTAACCATAAAGGTGGTATTTTGGTATACCGACCCTCTGTTGAGTATACCACACTTCTGTCGAGCATAACGCCCACTCTAATTGTACAGTGACATCACTGACATTACTTGAAGTAGTATTTATAATCAAGATGTTCACATTCTGCCTTTAAT
>MJUU01007469.1:131990-155127 GCA_002080025.1 Modiolus philippinarum | reverse complement strand
CATTTAGAAAGGGAAAAGAAAAATTAAGTGAGAGTCCAGATTCAAATAAATAACACCCATCTATTATTTAGACATATCTTTGCTGAGAATATATGATAATTCACTTTTAGTTCTTGTCTTTCTTTATTTTTTTTCATATATTTAGAAAGATTGCAGCAGAGAATTCACTCAAACATCAAAGGGAAGACTAAGTACCAAGGAAATTGGTCTACACCAGAGGGCCTGTTAGCTCTAGTTGTAGGGGCATGCAAACCAAGTATAGTAACATATATGAAAAATTGAACAAGTTTAGTCCTGTAATAAATAAGTTGAGCTGACATTTCAGTGTACTAGCAACAATCCATAAACACATGTGAAAATATACTAAGATGACTTACCTTTGTTATCTCCCCATTTTGCAATGGGTCCAATGTTAAACCTTAGTTCCGCACTGGCCGCCATGTTTTTTATCGGATCGGAACAAAATGAGTATTTTTTGTCAAGGACCTTTAGTACAACATTCCTGTAAAGTTTGGTTGAATTTTCTTCAGTGGTTTCAAAGAAGAATATGAAAATGTGATTTTTCCCTTGGGTCCAATGTTAAACCTAAGTTCCGCGCTGGCGGCCATGTTTTTATCGGATCGGAACAAAATGAGTATTCTTTGTCAAGGACCTTTAGTACATCATTCCTGTAAAGTTTGGTTGAATTTGCTTCAGTGGTTTCAGAGGAGAAGATGAAAATGTGAAAAGTTAACAGACGACGGACGCCAAGTGATGGCAATAGCTCACACTGACCCTTTGGGTCAGGTGAGCTAAAAATCAACAAATATAAAGACCCTATATATGTAGTAATCTATATATTCTCACCTCTTCCAAGAACAGCCATGGATGACATGTAGAACCCAGTAACGAAGATCTCTTTAGACCATGGTCAAATATTGCCTTCAATGCCGGACACAACCTATAAATAGAAAATTAGGCTTTAAAATGAATGTACATAAAGATATATTATACACAGGCTAAAAACTTTGAATGCTTTTGCCTAAAAGTGACATTTCTTGTTTATTTTCCAATCTTTATATAATATCGGCTTTTGAACACCTCTTGAGTAACCAAAGAAACAGCAAATTTTATATATGAAGTGTTATTAAATGTTGTATCACTACTGTAAATGGGAAATTTTTTGCACACTCCTTTTCATGGTTTTTGAAATAAATTTCATTTGGCGCAGTCTTAAATTTGTGTTTGTTGGTCGATCTTATAAATCATCAATTTACATAAAAATAGCGAAAAGAAACTGCTGCAAAAATTTCTGTTTAAATATATTAACACATATAATACTTACGTTCCCCTGACAAGGTCTGTGATGGTTTCCGTCACACTGTCATCTCCCGCTGAGGAATAATGTTTACTTCTCTCATCTAAAACTTCTACAAACTTCGCAGGAAACCATCCACGTAAACCATTTAATTCTCCAACCCAGCAGTGTTCATCTTTCTGTGATATTATCTATTTGGTAAAAAATTCAATATATATCTTGCTTTTCTAATGATAATGCCATTATGAAATTCACTGATATGACATTTAATGATTAAAATAAAATTCACTGGTGATATTAATATTACTGTCAATGATTCAATTGTATTTTCAGTGAATTCTACCATTCATAGTGTAAAACCCAACAGATATTTTTTACATTGCAATGCTGAAAATTATTTAATGTTAAGATACAAGATTTGTTTTTATGTTTTTAGGGACATGTACATTAGTATTTGGCACAATTTAGGTTCTGACATATCTCTGCTACAATGACTACTATTCAATACTTTAAAAGTCCAGGACTGGGTTGCATAAACTTCACTTAAAGTTAAAGGGAAAATTCACTAAATTTTGAATGGGACCTTAATTTACTCTAAGTAACATTGTGAACATGTTGACCAAGTTTAAAGTAAAAATTCGCACGGGTTTAGGCGAAAAACGATATTTATTATTCATTTCTGCTACAAAGTTTAGCTGAGTGACGTCACTTGGCTAGATCTCGGTCATTTTAAAAAACAATCATACCACTGTTTATATCGTTATTTAAAACGTTCGAGTGAGATCATGAAATAACTAATTACTGTAGAAAAACAAGGACAAGCGTGTTACCCTTTTGTCAAAATCTTATTGTTTCTCTCTGCATAACTCTCCGTAGAATTACTAAATACTAAATTTACTAAGAAATAAAATTGGTTGTTTATGTTTTAAATCGATGCAAAAGATATCAGAAAAGTAGTTCAAAATAACAAAAACATTAATTCTTTATCATTATCCTCAAAACAATCTAGGAAGTAAAAAATATGTGTGCACACACACGCACGCGTGCTCCTGTGTTCCAGTGACGAAAAATTAATACCTATGTAGTGATGTAATCATTAGAGGTTAATTAACAACCAAATATATATAATCATGTCCCGTGTCAAATTTACCTGTGGCATGCCCTAAAGGTAAATGTGGCGTATGCTGCACTAATTACAGGTAGAAAAGGCACACTCTTGTTTTGAAAAAAAAATCGCTTATAAGACAATACACAAATCTTATTTAAATTACTTCACTGATATTAAATAAATAACGGAAACGGGATGAAATTAGATGCAATTCATTCAGGAGGTCACACGCAGTAAAAAGTTTCATTCACCCGGCTCAAAACTGGATGATCTGAAGAGATTGTATTCGGGGTTAGAAATGATTTATTTCATGCAGCAGTTTGACAAAATATGACAAATTAGCGTAGACCCTTTTTTTGGACCCCTTTTCAGTAGCCGAATCCGCCTGTGATCAAACTTCGGTTTACTTCTGTCTGGGACAAATATGATCAATATATATGTATTAGTCCCAGCTTCTATATAAAAAGAAATAACGTTATATGAGATTGATTTTCGTAATGCCTTTTTAATGTCTTCGACATTTTATAATAAAAGAAACTTTCAAATGCTTTTGTCTCATGGGTTCAAATTGTCTGAAAAAATTATATACTTATAATGCCGAAATCGTTTATACAGACATTGTGTTATATACTGTAAACCACGGAGATTAGGCTGTGTTCAGTATACCTAAGTTAGTATTTGTACGTTTATATGCAGTTTTATGACACTTTTTATCGCACTTTTTAGTCTTATTTCAACACCATATTCATGAGTTTTATATGATTCAAGCACAATACCAAGACCCGAGCATGCGAAGTTGATGAAATTGACTTTTATAATATGATAAGTTAATGCATTTTTAGATTGTTTTATTACTGAAAATGACTCTCTCTATGATTTTATACATCTGTGTGTCCCAACGATCCAGAATATTTTGCCCTAAAACTTTACATTTATATAGAAAGTAATATACTTTGCACGAAAATACGATAAATAAAAATCGCCTACATCAGACTTGTTTTTTTAAATAATTTGCACCAATTTCATTTTCTGCATAAAACGAGCCGTCTCCTGCGCGACAATACAGCATGACATAAAAATGTAGGTCTAATGTCAATACCACTGCAATCGATTTCAAGAAAAAAAAACAACAAGATAGAGGTTTCTACCTGAGTTTCTACTGTTTGCATGTATGACTATAGGCACGTGGATAATAAGTCTAAGGTGTGTGTCTCATACCGATTCAATGCATAAGGTGCTTGCGGAGTTGATCGTGTACACAGCAGGTGGTATCAACAGGGAATTATATTCCGAGGTCGTCATTTTTCCAGGTAAGGTGAAATGATTTATACAGGTAGAAGTGGTCAGATGGGTCTGACACCTGTCTTCTCAATAAACACTTAATACACAATATGGTCAGTACAAGCCTGCATAACTATGAATATACTTCTTGTATATGAATCCTAATTTCAACAATGTTTCCGGTTTATTCAACTGTAAACACGGGAACTTCGTTAAAGTTCTGGATATATAATCAATTTAATGACATATTAAAATAAATAGCTGCAAATTTTCATTTCTTTATTGAATAAATTACAAATCGTTGAATTTAGTAAAAGAAATTATATTTATTTGGACAGATCAGAGTTATGTACTTGTTGTTTTTACACAGGCTTATCGAGTTTTGGTATTTTGTGGTCTTTAGGTATCACGTGACTTTTTAAGTTGACGACAATATGGCGGTTGATGCACCGGGATTTGCTCACAATTAATTCAGTCTTGTACAGTTATCCGATACAACTGAACAATAATACATATATTTATGTGCTAACTAAGATATGAGGAATAAAATATTGAATTTTTATTTTTTTGCGAATTTTCCCTTTAATTGACTTTTAAATCTTAACTGTAAATTAAATCCTTAATAAATTCAACCAAATTAGTTTACACTTACAATTAAAATGTCAATTAACTTTAATTGACATTTGTGCAATCCAGTCCTGGAAGCTTTAAAATTATGACAGATTTGATTGATGTTGAGGGCTTTATGCAGATTATGACAACATTTGTACAAGACAACACTCCTCTAGGTTTGTAAAAAAGATGTAAATTTTGTACTATGACAGAATACCTGTTCAACAAATACTTTGTTTGAAATGGTCTAAAATGCAACAAATACTTTGTTTGAAATGGTCTAAAATGCAACTAACTCATACCATTATAGTTATGTTAGCATTAAATAATTCCATAGTGAAGCAGGCTACAGAACTTTGTACCTGTAAATCCCTGTGCACTTTTAAATTGACATTTCTGAACTTCATTTAAACTTACTGTAATTATATCATTTTTCCTAAAGCCCAATTCATCATCATCGTGTCTCTCAAAATCTAATAAAGCTTTGGCTCTGCGTCGTTTGTTTCTGGCGACATTGACATAATTTTCCAAATCTTTGGCATGACTGTCCATAGTATAATCTGCTATCATTGTCTATAATACAAGAATATGAACACTTGTATGGATGAGGACTAAACTGATTCAATCATACATATAAAATGCACATATATGTCCCTACTGTTTAAACTTCAATGTAAGCCTGTAACAGGAATATTATTCTTGCACTCATTGATCTGCAGAAATCACCAGATATCATCTAATATGGAAGTATAATATCATAAATAATAAAGGATCAAACATCCAAAAATCTACAAATCCGTGGAAAAAAATCACATCGCTGCTGTCATATGAACTTGATTAATTAATTTAAATTTCACACAAATACAAAACTAGAGAATGTGTCTATAAGACACGGATGCCCTGCCGACAAATTTATGACAATAGATAACGTAAGTCAATCAGGCATAAAAATTAGTTCCAGCTCACTGAATCATCAGTTCTCACAAAGATGAGTTATTTCATGAAAAATCATAATATGTTGTGTAGTTGTTGAGAAAAGTATGTAAAACACAAAATTTACCAAAAGTCATTCAAGCGTAAAATGTAGGTCAAAGTCACTTAAATGGCCTCGATTTGGATAGTACTCATCAAGTTGATTTATTCTGATGCAACAACATTGGGAAAGCATGTTAAGTTGATGATAAACAGTCTTATGTGCAAAATTTAACAAAAGTCACTCAAGCGTAAAATATAGGTCAAAGCTACCTAATTATCAATGTTTTGGGTAGTACTCGTCAAGGTTATTAATTGATGAAACATCACATTAGTACAATGCGTAGTTGTTGAGAAATGGACTTAAAAGCAAAATTTAACAAAAATCACTCAAGCGTTAAATATAGGTCAAAGCTACCTAACTGTCAATGTTTTGGGTAGTACTCATCAAGGCAATTAATTTGATGAAACATCATATTGGTATAATGTGTAGTTGTTGAGAAATGGACCTTAACGCAAAATTTAACAAAAGTCACTCAAGCGTAAAATGTAGGTCATGGATCCCTACTTGTTGGTGAATCTGGTAGTACTAATCAAGGTGAATGTACTGATGCAGTATTATCAAAATACTACAAGAGGTTGCCAATATATGGACCTAAACGCAAAACTTAACATCGGGACGGTGTACGTACGGACGGACGGACGGACCGACAAGGGTAAATCTATATGCCCCTTCCACTATGTGGCGGGGCATAAAAAAAAAGACTATAATAATAATGAGACATGTGTCTTAAAGAAATTAAAACAATTTCAAGTCAACATAGTAAAAGATACAAGAGAAAGTTGTGAACCCATAAAAATAAGCTAAATTTCACCACACTTGTGTGCACCTCTACAAAAAATTTCATCATGGTAACATCCTAAAAATAAGAAAACGCACCAAAGGTGCGAAAGCCGAGTTGCAATTTTCATAAGTACATCATCGGATAGGCAAATAGTTGCATATAAGCATATAAATTCTTTTATTTCAATCAGAGATTTATAATGGAACTTTTGAGGATGTTTGACTTTGTCCTAACTTGACTAAAACTTTGGCAGAGGTTATAATCTAGGTGATACATACTGCTGATAGCTGCATGAAGTCAAAACAATCCAAGTCCATTTCAAAAAAAAAAACTTTGGGCAGGGGTTCCCTTAAAATTTAGTTTTTTATTATTGCTGAAATTGTATAAGTATGTATCAGAATGCCTTTTTTCCTAAAAAAAATTCCGTTTCTAGTTTGGTATACATGGCAACCAAAAGCTCCACTATCCATTGCAACTCATTTCAGACTACCTCTCAAAAAAGAATTTGGGCAGGGGTTCCCCTTATTAAATCCAGGTTACATAACATATTCCTGAGATCAAAACATTCCAAGCCCCCCTTTCAAAAAAAATAAATGGCAGGGGTTCCTCTTATAATCTAGTTTATACATATTTCTGAAATTGTGAAGAAATATATGAAGCAAAATTTTTTTTTTCAAAGATTCAGTGTTCTGGTTTGGTTTCCATGGTAACTGAAAGCTCCACTATCCATTACAACCCATTTCAGACCACCATTAAAAAAATAGTAATGGTGGATTACATGATAAACCGCCACGTTTCACAAAAATTTCGAAGAATCAAGGGGCATAACTCCAGAACCCCTTGGACCTCTGAACCCATATTAGAACTCGACCCAAGTTTTGTGGTGAACAAGCTACATACCAAGTTTGAAGACTGTATGTTATTCCATTCAAAAGTTATCAGTCGGAAACCTTCGGGGGACGGACGGACGGACACATGACTGAGGGTATCACATAATACCACGCCACTACGTGTGGAGGGGTATAAAAAATATGGACAGGGGTTCCCCTTATAATCAAGGTTATACATATTGCTGAAATCAAAACATTCCAAGTCCCCCTTTCAAAATAAAGATTTGGCAGGGGTTCTTCTTATAATATAGTTTAAACATATTTCTAAAATTGTGAAGAAAAATATGTAGCACAAACTGTTTTTCTCAGATTCAGTGTTCTGGTTTGGTTTCCATGGCAACTGAAAGCTCCACTATCCATTAAAACCCATTTCAGACCACCATTCAAAAAAAATTTGGGCAGGGGTTCCCCTTATAATCTAGGTAATATGTATTGCTGGAATCAAAACATTCCGAGTCCCCCTTTCATAAGAAAAAAAATTGCAGGGGTTCCTCTTATAATCTAATTTATAATGCTACAGAAAATATGTAGCAGAACACTTATTTTTTAAAAAGATTCAGTGTTCTGGTTTGGTTTCCATGGCATCTGAAAGCTCTACTATCCATTACAACCCATTTCAGACCACCATTAAAAAAAAAATTTGAGCAGGGGTTCCCCTTCATATAAATTCAGGTAATATGTATACCTGAAATCAATGATTTACAAAAAAAAAAACAGAATACACAAATGTATATTTTTTCATCTAAGATTTTATTTCTACTGGACATTGCAAAGGACTTTTAGTAATATTGAATACTTCTTCACATTAAATTAATTACCTCCCTGAGTTTTATTACCTCCCTTTTTTTTTAAATTTTGACTTTTCAATATACCGGTATCTTATTTTTACGTTATTGACATCCAAAAAAAGTGTGTTGGTTAATATAATTAGAACTATGAAATGAATTCACATGTTTAAGCAATATAAAAACTACTTTTGTATGAACAATAAAACTTTTTTTAGCTATTTTTGTTATCAAATAATACCAAACCTGTGATTTTAGGCTTTATTGAAATGTTTAATTTTTGTTACATTTTTTGAAGTTGTGACCTTGACCTTTGTCACACAAACCTCAAAATAAATAGGGTTCCTCCTCTGATCATAACTCATGTCTATGCCAAGTTTCAGTTGGATGTGTAATGTGGTTTTGGAGATATTGTGTGGAAACGGATAAGTCAAATTTTTGTTCTATTTTTAGAAGTTGTGACCTTGACCTTTGTCGCATAAACCTCAAAATCAATAGGGATCTTCCCCTAATCATAACTCATGTCTGTGCAAAGTTTCATTTGGATATGACATGTGGTTCTCAAGATATCATGCAGAAACCAAAAGTTGACGCCCGGACGCCTGGACAGCCGGACGTCCAGACACCATTCGTCAAATTATAAGCCGAGTTCGACTTTGTCGCAACTCGGCTAAAAATCAAAATCATTGCCAGGTCTTTCTCAAGTCAAGGGACAATTTATGGTTACCACAGGAACAAAATTTACAGTTTGACCATAGATTATCATGGGACATTAGTTCTCGAGTATTATATTGTTTTTCAATGGAAATTTTGATGTCACAATTAAGGGGGGGGGGGGTAGACCTGGGGTAGGAGGAGATAACTCTGTTTTTCACTTTTTTTAGTCAAAATTTAAAAATTGTAATTCTTTTTCCACACAGTAAATAAATATTTATTCTGTCATGAAAACAAATACCCAACATCAAGTTATTTATAATGAGTGGATTTTACTCTACATTTTTGCAATGCTGCCCAAAGAAAATGAGATTATGTAAAAGTTGGATTTCTTCCAAAGGAGGTAATTGATAGCATAGATTCAGCAATTAGATTGATTTTTACCCATTTTATTCTAAATTAAGAAAAAATGGGACGGTAGAATTTTCTAAATTTTTAAAATATCTTACATATAATAGTTTTCTCTCTATTCTCAGTGTTTGGTGAAAATTAAACGACAGAATTTTTTACAAGACATGTTTAATTGGGATCAAAATAGAGTAAAAATTTCAGCCTATGCTATTCAGAACACCCGTGTATTTCAGTTCAAACTAGTTAAATTTACTATCATTATTCATGTTTACTTTCAAACATGTCTAAACTACAGAATTTTGCATTTGAAATAATCTTAAATCCAATACAAATTTGATTAAAGCCAATTTTATACACCACAATCAATACCTGAACAGACCAAATAATATGAGGAAACAGGGTATTTTTGATGACCACTAGAGATAAAAGGGGACGGTAAAAATTGTTGAAAATTGCTGAGAGTCGACATGAACATGTGTAGTTTTAATACTGAAAATATTAAGAAAATTAAATGAGTGGAAAATTTTAGGCTTGCCCAGGTCTACCCCCTAAAAGCTTAAGGTCATGCTGATCCAAATATAACCTTTACTCACCACTTTACTATTCTTGGAATCTAATGATTGGAAATGTCTGGATAATTTACTCACCACTTTACTATTCTTGGGATCTAATGATTCGAAATGTCTGGCTACTGTATAGGGCTTAATATTCGCAGTACAAAATTTTCGTGGTTTTCAGTGTTGCATTTATTCGCGGATTTTTAGTGAAAGTCATTATGTTCATTTATATTATGGTTTACAATGAAATATTCACGGTTATTAATTTTCGCATTTATCATCTGAAACATGAATAGCACGAAAATTAATACCCTGGAAATATAACAACCATACAGTAATTTACTCACCACTTTACTATTCTTGGGATCTAATGATTGGAAATGTCTGGCTAATTTACTCAACACTTTACCATTCTTGGGACCTAATTATTGGAAATGTCTGGCAAATATACTCACCACTTTACCATTCTTGGGATCTAATGATTGGAAATGTCTGGCTAATATACTCACCACTTTACCATTCTTGGGATCTAATGATTGGAAATGTCTGGCTAATTTACTCACCACTTTACTATTCTTGGGACCTAATGATTGGAAATGTCTGGCTAATTTACTCACCACTTTACTGTTTTTGGGACCTAATGATTGGAAGTGTCTGGCTAATTTACTCACCACTTTACTGTTCTTGGGATCTAAGGATTGGAAATGTCTGGCTTATTTACTTACCACTTTACTATTCTTGGGATCTAATGATTGGAAATGTCTGGCTAATTTACTCACCACTTTACTGTTCTTGGGATCTAATGATTGGAAATGTCTGGCTAATTTACTCATCACATTACTGTTCTTGGGATCTAATGATTGGAAATGTCTGGCTTATTTACTTACCACTTTACTATTCTTGGGATCTAATGACTGGAAATGTCTGGCTAATTTACTCACCACTTTACTATTCTTGGGACCTAATGATTGGAAATGTCTGGCTAATTTACACACTACTTTACTGTTCTTTGGACCTAATGATTGGAAGTGTCTGGCTAATTTACTCACCACTTTACTGTTCTTGGGATCTAAGGATTGGAAATGTCTGGCTTATTTACTCACCATTTTACTGTTCTTGGGATCTAATGATTGGAAATGTCTGGCTAATTTACTCACCACTTTACTGTTCTTGGGATCTAATGATTGGAAATGTCTGGCTAATTTACTCACCACTTTACTGTTCCTGGGATCTAATGATTGGAAATGTCTGGCTAATTTACTCATCACATTACTGTTCTTGGGATCTAATGATTGGAAATGTCTGGCTTATTTACTCACCACTTTACTGTTCTTGGGATCTAATGATTGGAAATGTCTGGCTTATTTACTTACCACTTTACTCTTCTTGGGATCTAATGACTGGAAATGTGTGGCTAATTTACTCACCACTTTACTATTCTTGGGATCTAATGATTGGAAATGTCTGGCTAATTAACTCTTCACTTTACTATTCTTGGGATCTAATGATTGAAAAAGTCTGGCTAATTTACTCACCACTTTACTATTCTAGGGATCTAATGATTGGAAATGTCTGGCTAATTTACTCACCCCTTTACTATTCTTGGGATCTAATGATTGGAAATGTCTGGCTAATTTACTCACCACTTTACTATTCTTGGGATCTAATGACTGGAAATGTCTTGCTTATTATCTCAACACTTTACTATTCTTGGGATCTAATGATTGGAAATGTTTTGCTATTTTACTCACCACTTTACTATTCTTGGGATCTAATGATTGGAAATGTCTGGCTATCTGTAGTATGGCTTCCCTCAAATCTACCAATAATTCTGTTTGTTTGATATTTTTGGCTTTTCCAAAGTCATCATCTTCTTGATCACCCCATAGTAACATGGATACTAATGACCTTGACCTCCTTAGATGTCTTTTATTTAATTGCTGTAAAAATAACATGGGTTTTGCTGATAAAAATTGTTCAACAAATGTCCATTTTCTAATTTCCAATACCATTTTTGCTCTAATTTTTTCCTGATAATATATGCATAGATTGACAAAGCCAACAAGAGAGAAGAATTTGGCAAAATCAGTATTACACAGGATTATAACGGTAAGATCTAAAAGACATGGGATCAGTTTGTGTTCATTGTGTGCTGAATCAGTTTGTGTTCATTGTGTGCTGAATCAGTTTGTGTTCATTGTGTGCTGAAGTATTTTTGTTTATGATTTGGATTCTGTGTGTGTTGCCGTCATTGCCACATTGGTATTTACTACATATCTCTCATCCATTGACTTTTATATACAACCTAAACTTGACATGCTGAAATTGCATGGATCAAATAAAATACTTCTGAATGGAAAGCACCTTCCATATTTTGTCCTGTTTGGTGTCAGCACTGTACTATCAGGTTTTGTTCTGTGACGTTCTAAAAACCAACGTCCTAAAAACCAGGAAAATTCACGCACAAGGAATTATTATTGAACATGCATTAAATACCACTTTTCCAGCAAGTTACCTGATAGTGCAGCAGCAACAATAATTGGGAAAAGCAGGATGATGAATTCCATTATCTGAGTTAGGTAGAGTGAAGGATTTTTTTTCTTATGAGATTTCCAACAGACAATTAAGTAAATTTTAGACATGTAAAGATGCCTGTGTGTATGCATTTCAAGACAATCGAGTCAAAACAACCAGTTTGACTGTATGAAGTATTAATAATTGAATTTTATAATGTATATTTCTTATTAAACACTGGTGAAAACAAATTAAAAGCCCTCCTTAAATCTACAATTAACTAGACATCAATGAGACGGTATCCATCTCTTTGGGCCCCGCTGCAAAAATTTGACCTAGAGTTGAAAAGCTCAAGGTCAAAGGTCACCAACCATAGTATGCAACATGTCACCTTGAACTAGAAGTGAAATATCTACATGATAAATACCAAAAGCCCACCTAAAAAGAGAGAAAAGTTATAGCCCTGACACGATTTGTTTCCAACAGAGAGACAGATGCACAGACAGACTGATCACTATAGGGAATGTTATTTGTCATGTAGCATCTAGTTTAATTTCTCAGTCCTAAGGTTTTGTTGTTTTTGTTTTTTGTTTTGTTTTGTTCTTTATGTTCATGCAATGATGAAAAGTATGTGCATGAATAATAACTGTCATGTGAATATGCAATGTAGTCAAATGAGTCTGGTAATGACAGATGCTATGAAAGCCTAAAAATTCATACCATACCCAGTATACTTAATCTATCTATCAGTTTTTCAAACTTCCATTTTTATATAATTGCAATAACTTGAATAAAAAAATGCATTAAATATATACATAAACATACCAAAAATAAGATGCATATATTAATGCAAAAATAAGCAAGAAATTTCCAGGATAGCAGTAAAAATTCATTCCAAAATTAATAAAAATTTCCCATAGAGCAACAAAAACAGCTGTCAGCGATAAACAGATTTTGTGTATTGGATTGTAAACTTACCGACTGGCAATGTTTGAAACATACAAATACTTCACTCTGTGTTATAGAAATATTATCAGTTATATCTGAATATTTCTAATTCTTTGATGCCTAAATATGGTAATTTTTTACATAAAAATATGCAAAAGATCATCAAGATGGATTTTTTTGTACCCGTTTAAAAAAAAACAGGCATGGCCAAAATACCTAACACCAATCAAAAACCTTCCAAGATGGGTAAACATAACTGTATAGCTAGACTGAGTTCTTGATAATTGTTAATATCTACTCAAAAATTTTACCTTGTAACCAGCCACATGAAGACCAGTGCAAGGATTCTGTAATGTGAAAGGAGAATATTTATCAATTATATAAGTTCTTGTATTTAGAATTTTGACAAAAATAAGTTCAGCATCTGAAAAATGTTTACATCGGTAAACCTCTTGCAATGATTTTTTTATGTACACAAAGTTGGGCTTTATGTTAAACAATTTCTTAATATTCCATAAATCACTAACCATAATTTTTGCAAACCAGCACCAAATATGTTAATTTATTGGCGAGTAAAGCAGATAGCACAGAATGAGCAAAGTACTAGAGTTACTTCCCTTTTAAACTCACCTGTTTTGGTAAATTATTTGATTGTGGATTGACAATAGCACCCTGGTCTGCCATCAGGTAAGCTAAATGTTTCCTCCTATGAGATTCTATAACAACATCTGTCAGAGAACCGCTGATACGAAATGCCGTCTAAAAAAATCGACAATAATAAATATCTTTGTTTTTCATGTGAAACAAGACAATTGTATACTATCCCTAAAAATGACCCTCGATTAGGATGATGAAAATGCTAAATATAGAATAAAGGGCTACGCAGAGTGCAGCATGATACAACCACAGCATGTCGTCCACTGAACTTTGAACAAGTGTAATTCAAAGCGAATGTGGACAGAATAAAAAGCTTGACACAGTAATTAGCTGGGCACAAAATAGTAAAAAACATCGCTTACAATGAGAAAAATCCAAAGAAAAAATTTCATCAAAATCTGATGAAAAATAAAGATTTCACATATTTCTTATAATTGCAATTTTAGCCCCTTTGACCCCTTATAGCCCGGAAACGGTAAGAACTCCATCAAATCTTTTGACATAATACTGAAAGCTTGCAATGAAAGGAATCCAAAGAAAATAAAGGGCTACGCCGAGCGCAGCATGACACGACCGCAGCATGTCGATCACTGAAATTTCAACAAAAGTAGTTCAAAGTGAATGTGGACACAGTAAAGAGCTTGGCACAATAATTAGATGGACACAAAAAGAAGCTTGAAACAGTTATTAGCTGGAAACAAACTACGGAAAAAATCAACCCTTTTGATCACTTATTGATAAAAAAAAACTGTAAGAGCTATGCAAAATGTGTTACTATCAACTAACACTTTACATCCATAGAAATAAAAAAAAAAAATCCATCAAAATCAGATGAAAAATAAAGATTTGACATATTTAGAAAAATTGCAATTTTGGCCCCTTTGACCCTTTGTAGCTCATAAAAGGTAAAAGCTACGCCAAATCCTTTTGCATACTACTGAAAACTTAGATCAAGAGGAATCCAAAGAAAAAAATCCTATCAAAATCCGATGAAAAATAAAGATTTGACATATTTAGAAAAATTGCAATTTTTGCCCCTTTGGCCCCTTGTAGCTCGGAAACGGTATATGCCGTACAAAATCCGTTGACATACCTCTGATAGCTTAGATCAAGAGGAATCCAAAGAAAAAAATCCCATGGAAATCCGATGAAAAATAAAGATTTGACATATTTAGAAAAATTGCAATTTTGGCCCCTTTGACCCCTAGTAGCTCAGAAACGGTAAGAGCTACGCCAAATCCATTGACATACTACTGAAAGCTTAGATCAAGAGGAATCCAAAGAAAAAAATCCCATCAAAAATCCGATGTAAAAATAAAGATTTGACATATTTAGAAAAATTGCAACTTTGGCCCCTTTGACCCCTTGTAGCTCGGAAACGATAAGAGCTACGCCAAATCCGTTGACATATCTCTGAAAGCGTATATCAAGGGGAATCCAAAGAAAAAATCCCATTGAAATCCGATGAAAAATAGAAATTCCACATTATCTGCAAATTTGCAATTTTGGCCCCTTCGGCCCCTCATAGCTGGGAAAGGAAACAAGTTACCAAAAATCTAATAGCTGAGTGCCATATTTATTTTCACAAGGAATCCATTGAAAAAAAATGCATCAAAATCGGACTTAAATTAAAAAAAATATTTTTTTTTAGATTAGCCCCTGTTGGGCCCCATTTATCTTGTGAGCGGTACATGCTACGTGAAATCCGTTGGCCTACCCCAGATTGGAAATTTCCTCAGGAGCACACTGAAACAAACCCCATCAAAATCCAATAAATAATTAAGATTCTACAGTCAAATATGTGAAAACACCCAATTTAACCCTTTTTTGGCCCCTAATTCTGAAATGGGTGGGGCCAAAAACTAAAGGAAAATAAAGTTTCTCGAGAATGTTCCAAGAAACATCATACTAAGATTTGAAAACAATTCGTCCACTAGAACCAAAGTTATGCTGTCCACAGACACGAAAATACCTAATTTAACCCCTTTTTTGCCTCTTTTTCAAAAACGGGTTGGGCAGGGAAGGCGAAATTAAAACCTGGGCTTAAGCTTGTGCCAACAAACATCATGCTAAAATTTGGTAACAATCCGTTCACTAGAACCAAAGTTATGCTGTCCACAGACGCCGACGCCAGCGCCATACCATAATATGTGCTACATTTGTCTTTTTAAAGACATTTAAAAATTGTGATTTTGCTACCACAGGGATACGGTCTCATATCCCCTGTCAAGCTAACCAATCAAATTGCAGGATTAACCTGGATATTTCACTTCAGCAGAATATAATCCAAACTACAGATCAATGGTGTAAGAAAACTAGAGGCTCAGAAACTGAGCCTGTATCACTCACCTGACAAAATGCTTCTGTGCCATGCATGACCAAAAAATGAAGTTTTTTCCAAGGGGGCCTAATTTTAGCTATATTCCCAATAGGCACAATTGTATTTTCAGACACTAGTGAAATGAGTAATCTTTGCAAAAACGTCAGTAGAATACCAAAGGAACAACGGAGTGGAATTCACAAAAATCAAAGTCCAAAGACATGGCAATAAACAAGGACACAGAAAACAATGACGTTGAACACAGAAAACAAAGACGTTAGACAGATACAAACCACAGAAATAGAAAACACAACATTCAAAAACAAGGCAATCACTGTGAACTTCAGTGAAACTGAGAGTGACATCAGGTGCTCCGGAAGTGTAAGCATGTCCTGCTCTGTTAACAGCACTCGTCACACTGTGGGTGAGGAAAATTTGTTTTTGAAAGATCTGCAAAGGACGCTCTACACATCATTCTAATACTATTTAGTTAAATTTGCTTCAATAGTTTAAGAGCAGATGATGAAAAGGATGATTTTCCAAAAGGGTCCAATGTTAAACTATGTTCTCAGCTGATGGCCATGTTTTTCTTTCAGATTGAAATAAAATGAGCAATCTTTGTAAAGGACCATTAGTACATCATTCCTGTAAAGTTTGGTTGAATTTGCTTCAGTGGTTTCAAAGGAGAAGATGGAAATGTGATTTTCCCAAAGGGTCCAATGTAAAACTATGTTCCGTGCTGGTGGCCATGTTTTTTATTGAATCCGAACAAAATGAGCAATCTTTGTAAAGGACCTTTAGTACATCGTTGTAAAGTTTGGTTGAACTTGTTTCAGTGGTTTCAGAGGAGAAGAAGAAAATGTGATTTTTCCTGTAGGGTCCTATGTTAAACCTAAGTTCCGTGCTGGCAGCCATGTTTTTTATCGTACTGGAACGAAATGAGCAATCTTTGTAAAAGACCTTCCATACATCATTCCTGTAAAGTTTGGTTGAATCTGCTTTAGTGGTTTCTGAGGAGAAGATGAAAATGTGATTTTCCCATAGGGTCCAATGTTAAATTATGTTCCGTGCTGGCGGCCATGTTTTTTTATCGGATCCAAACAAAATGAGCAATCTTTGTAAAGGACCTTTAGTACATCATTTCTGTAAAGTTTGGTTGAATTTGCTTCAGTGGTTTCAGAGGGGAAGATGAAAATGTGATTTTCCCATAGGTCCTAAGTTAAATCTAAGTTCTGCGCTGGTGGCCATGTTTTTATCGGATCGGAACAAAATGAACAATCTTTGTAAAGGATCTTACATACATCATTCCCATAAAGCTTGGTTGAATTTGCTTCAGTGGTTTCAGAGGAAAAGATATAAATGTGAAAAGCTTAATGGACGGACCGATGGATCGACAGACGACGGATGAAAGTGATGGCAATAGCTTACACTGACCCTTTGGGTCAGGTGAGCTAAAAAAGTTTGGATCTCATTAGGAAATTTAACCTAAAAGTTGAATGCATTCATATATGTCAACGATAGCTTAATTTTGTTTTGTTGATTGGGAATACCAACGATATAAAATAAAATTTTCTCAGTATAAAAAATCTGTGTGGTTTTCATCCAAAACTATTATGAATAGTTTAGCTTCACTGATGTACGATTTCTTTGTGAGTACTGTTGTATTAGTGTTTCATTTGTCTTAAGTTTGAGCTTGTCAAGATGATTGTTTTTGTAATTTTCCAATAAATATCTTTATAAGGAAGCATTTAATATAATAATACAATATGTATATAGTTTCATATTTATTAATTTAGCTTTGGTTTAAGAGGCAGACAAATATACTTGTAAGAGGACCTTCAGATGCATATCATTATCTTTAACTTTCACTTAAATATGATTCATACATATTCTTCATAAATTTTAAACTCTAAATTTGAGATTGCCAAAACTTAAAACTGTATAATTTGTCTAAATTTAAGACTGTTTAAATTTGAGACTGCATAAATTTAAGACTGTCTAAATTAGAGACTGCATAAATTAAAGACTGCATAAATTAGAGACTGCATAAATTTGAGACTGTCTAAATTTCGGACTATAAATTTGAGACTGTCTAAATTTGAGGCTATAAATTTGATACTATGTATATTTGAGACTACACAAATTTAAGACTATAATTTTGAGACTATATAAATTTGAGACTAAAAATTTGAGACTGTATAAAGTTTTGTCTGGACAATAAACAAACCTCTATCAATTCATCAACATCCTGTACATCTCCTGGTACATCTGACAGAGAATTAAATATCTGTGCTGAATTGTCTAAGGATTTCAGTTCATTCTCCTGTAATCAATAGAAAAATTAAATTCATAAAGATATTTTTTCTCGAAAATATAAAAAAATGGTCGACAGTGCAGGGGGAATGGTCAAGGTCAAGATATAAGAGACCCCACCCTTAAATTTATAGATGCTTAACAATTTAAAATAATATCTCAGCTTCTTCAAATCTACCAACTATAAAGGCAAATAAAAAGATTAAAGGAACACATCTCACTGACTGATGTAATACAAGAGTGGGAAGCAGTTTCAAACCACAATTGTCCTTCTCATTCTTTTATTTGTATTTTTTTTCTGTTTTTCTTATGGTCAAAATAAACAAGTCTAAGATTCCAGACTAAGCTATAAAAGCATTTCAATTGATCAATAATCTCTACTGGTCAAGATTTCATAGGAACAAACACAGAGATATTGGAAATTATCTGTTCAAGTTCTAATGTATAAACATGGAAATAGTGGAATTTACCTGTTCACAATACAAAATGGAAATACTGAATTTAGCTGTTCACATTCTTAGGTACAAACATGGAAATATTGCAATTTACCTGTTCACTTTCTTTTGTACAAACATTTCCAGAAATATTGAAATTTACCTGTTACATCTTATGTACAAACATGGACATATTGAAATTTACCTGTTACATCTTATGTACAAACATGGAAATATTGAAATCAGCCTGTTCACATTCTTTTGTACTTACATGGAAATATTGGAATTTTATCGGTTCACTTTCTTTTGGACAAACATGAAAATATTGGAATTTACATGTTAACATTCTTATATGCAAACATGGAAATATTGGAACTATCTATTCACATACTTATGTAAAAACATTGAAATGTTGGACTTATTCACATCCTTATACTGTAAACTGGGAAATTTCTGCGGCAGTTTTATTTCCGCCATTTTTGCGTTTGGAACGGAAGCGCTAAAATAAAACGGCACAAATATACTTGTCTATCATTTAAGTCAATGGTCATCAATTTGGCAGCGCGATTTCAAATCTGCGCTAATTAAAATATAGTCAATTTACTGCAAAATAAAGATGGTGCGAAAATTTCCCGGTTTACAGTATACAAACATAGAAATTTTGAATTTTCCTGTTCGCATTCTTATATACATACACAGAAATAGTGGAACTACCTGTTCACATTCTTATATATACAAACATAAAAATATTGGAATTACCTGTTCACAATCTTACATTACCTTCATTTTTAGCATGCCCATTGTCATTTGGAAGATAATAGTTGATCCTTCATAAAAGAAAAGATCCCAGATCCTGAGTAATACTTTCATGTGAACCACACTGGCAAACAAGGTTAAAAACCAATGTAAACTGATTAGTGACAGCTCTGAAATGTAACATGCTTGTTAGTTTCCACATGACATTGGTAGTTAAAGAACAGCAAGCTATATCAATGCACTGAAATTCTTGGAAAAAAAACAAGCAACATCCTTTCCAGTAAGTATCTATGAAAGTGTAGGGAAATTAAATATTAATCTTTAAATCCACAAGCAAAGGTAGACACAATTGTATGCAATGAATATTACAAGACTGGTGTCCTATATATCAAGTGAGGGTTTGACATCATGCTTTATTTTCTTAAAAAGTCCAACAAGTTGATGACGATATAGTAAAGATTATAAATTCTCTTAACAACATGCGTTATCTCCTTTCTTCAGAAATAAGCCTCATGCTTCAATACTTTTTAAAACATGCTGTTATTATTGTAAAGTAATTTGATATGAAGGGGACAAAAAAGTTTCAATCAAATGCAAAACATGATTCACTTAAGTAGAAACATTACACAGGTGTAACAAACACAGCAAAACTGCAATATAAACATATACAGCAATATATGTTTCTTTAGTGCACAAAATTAAGAATCAAAATATAAAAGAAGTTAACCATCTAAGGACAGAGCTTTGCAAACATGTTATGCTTCTTAGTTTTATAAAATTTTTAAACACTAAATCATTATAAAATCTAACAAGCCCTTGGTCAGCCTTCTTCAACAACTCATTTTGCCATCATATGAAGTGGGTTTTCCTTTGGTATTATTATGACATTGAATAAATTTGCAGTTTAAGTGGAAATTATGTAAAATATTGACATGCAAACAAGAGAAGGGGAACCACTTGATCTAGGACTTAAAAGAAAAAGAAACATAACAAATTTAAAGAATCAAAATAAGACTGGGATTTTTATTTGGAATTTCAGAGCATAGCCCACAATGGGTTCATCTATTAAAAAACTCAAACACAAAAACACTATGATGCGAACATTCTTACAGGAGATATACTTACCAATGTCATGTTCCTTCAACACTAAATCTAAGTCTGGTAAGTAGTTTATAAGTAGTTGTCTCATTACTTTCTGGTCAGCCTGAAATTAAACATAAGTATTAAGTAGTTTATAAGTAGTTGTCTCATTACTTTCTGGTCAGCCTGGAATTATACACTGAAGTATTAAGTAGTTTATAAGTAGTTGTCTCACTACTTTCTGGTCAGCCTGAAATTATACACTGAAGTATTAAGTAGTTTATAAGTAGTTTTCTCATTACTTTCTGGTCAGCCTGAAATTATACACTGAAGTATTAAGTATTTTATAAGTAGTTGTCTCATTACTTTCTGGTCAGCCTGAAATTATACACTTATGTATTAAGTAGTTTATAAGTAGTTGTCTCATCACTGTCTGGTCAGCCTGAAATTATACACTGAAGTATTAAGTAGTTTATAAGTAGTTGTCTCATTACTTTCTGGTCAGCCTGAAATTATACACATAAGTATTAAGTAGTTTATAAGTAGTTGTCTCATTACTTTCTGGTCAGCCTGAAATTATGCACATAAGTACTAAGTAGTTTATAAGTAGTAATCTCATTACTTTCTGGTCAGCCTGAAATTATACACTTATGCATTAAGTAGTTTATAAGTAGTTGTCTTTCTAATCAGCCTGAAATTGAACAAAAGTAGTTTATAAATAGTTGTCTCATTTATCTTCTGCTCTTCCTGAAATTATACATATATCTTAAATCAAAATATAAAACTTAAAAAACATTGTCACTTTCTGTTCAGCCTGAAATATACACATTTGTATTAAGTAGTTTATAAGTAGTTGTCTCATTACTTTCCAGTCAGCCTGAAATCATTCATGTAGTTAATGAGTAGTTGTTCCATTTTCTGGTCTCCTGAAATTATATATAAGTAGTTTAGAAATATTTGCCTCATTACTTTTTGGTCAGCCAGAAAACCTAAATACATCTTAAACAGTGACTTGATCTATACTAAATTTACAGTAACTATTGTACCATGCCTCTCCTGGTAGACTATTAGTCCCAGAAGGCATTCATCAACCCAGTAGTCAGTACTTCAGTGCTGGCCTGAAAACCAAACTGATTTAGAAACTTGTAATATCTTAATTTTAGAAAATTTTTAAAAATATAACAAAACTCTGTCATTAACTGATTCTGGCTATTCAATCCGATCCTATTTGTTATTTGTTCTCAATTAGCTTTTACACAAATTTGAGTTTTTGGTCTTCTATTTTTTTTATTTGATCTGCACTAAAGAGATATCAATTGTCCAAATGACTATTTGCAGAAACTAAATTTACAGTAACTTTGTCCTTTTTTTCTACATCTTGTTTAACAATGTTAATTTCTGGTCCTGACTCCACCAGAAACCTGCCTATACTAAGCATGTTGAGTGATCTATTTTATCAATATCTAAACAGCAAGAACCTGTAAANAAAACAAGGTCAAGGTCATCTAAAATATATGCTGCTGGAAAGGTCATCACTTGGTGGTGCTGTGGATCAAAGATGATGTTTGTATGTATTACCCTTGAAAAGTTATGAAGGTTTTAGAAAAAAGTTTACCCCGCCGCCGCCGTCGCCGTCGCCGGATTGCTATACCTATGTCTCGCCTTCAGCGACTTTCGTCGCAGGCGAGACAAAAAGTCCAACAAGTTGATGACAATATAGTAAAGATTATACATTCTCTTAACAACATGCGTTATCTCCTTTCTTCAGAAATAAGCCTCATGCTTCAATACTTTTTAAAACATGCTGTTATTATTGTAAAGTAATTTGGTATGAAAGGGACAAAAAAAGTTTCAATCAAAGGCAAAACATGATTCACTTCAGTAGAAACATTACACAGGTGTAGCAGACACAGCAAAACTGCAATATAAACATATACAGCAATATATGTTTCTTTAGTGCACAAAATTAAGAATCAAAATATAAAAGAAGTTAACCATCTAAGGACAGAGCTTTGCAAGCAGGATATGCTTCTTAGTTTTATAACGTTTTTAAACACTAAATCATGATAAAATCTAACAAGCCCTTGACAACTAATTTTGCCATCATATGAAGTGGGCGTTTCCTTTGATATAATTATGACATTGAATAAATTTGCAGTTTAAGTGTAAATAATGTAAAATATTGACATGCAAACAAGAGAAGGGGAACCGCTTGATCTAGGACTTAAAAGAAAAAGAAACATAACAAATTTAAAGAATCAAGATAAGACTGGGATTTTTATTTGGAATTTCAGAGCATACCCCACAATGGGTTCATCTATAAAAAAAAACTTCTCAAACACAAAAACACTATGATGTGAACATTCTAGTAGGAGAAATACTTACCAATGTCATGTTCCTTCAACACTAAATCCAAGTCTGGTAAGTAGTTTATAAGTAGTTGTCTCATTACTTTCTGATCAGCCTGAAATTATAGACTGAAGTATTAAGTAGTTTATAAGTAGTTGTCTCATTACTTTCTGGTCAGCCTGAAATTATACACTGAAGTATTAAGTAGTTTATAAGTAGTTGTCTCATTACTTTCTGGTCAGCCTGACATTATACACTGAAGTATTAAGTAGTTTATAAGTAGTTGTCTCATCACTTTCTGATCAGCCTGAAATTACACATAAGTAGTAAGTAGTTTATAAGTAGTTGTCTCAT
>MJUU01007469.1:114527-131614 GCA_002080025.1 Modiolus philippinarum | reverse complement strand
CACATAAGTACTAAGTAGTTTATAAGTAGTTGTCTCATTACTTTCTGGTCAGCCTGAAATTATACACATAAGTACTAAGTAGTTATAAGTAGTTGTCTCATTACTTTCTGGTCAGCCTGAAATTATACACAAAAGTATTAAGTAGTTTATAAGTAGTTGTCTCATTACTTTCTGGTCAGCCTGAAATTATAGACTGAAGTATTAAGTAGTTTATAAGTAGTTGTCTCATTACTTTCTGGTCAGCCTGAAATTATACACATAAGTATTAAGTAGTTTATAAGTAGTTGTCTCATTACTTTCTGGACAGCCTGAAATTATACACATAAGTATTAAGTAGTTTATAAGTAGTTGTCTCATTACTTTCTGATCAGCCTGAAATTATACACTGAAGTATAAAGTAGTTTATAAGTAGTTGTCTCATTACTTTCTGGTCAGCCTGAAATTATGCACATAAGTACTACGTAGTTTATAAGTAGTTGTCTCATTACTTTCTGGTCAGCCTGAAATTATACACATAAGTACTAAGTAGTTTATAAGTAGTTGTCTCATTACTTTCTGGTCAGCCTGAAATTATACACATAAGTATTAAGTAGTTTATAAGTAGTTGTCTCATCACTTTCTGGTCAGCCTGAAATTATACACTGAAGTATTAAGTAGTTTATAAGTAGTTGTCTCATTACTTTCTGATCAGCCTGAAATTAAACACTGAAGTATTAAGTAGTTTATAAGTAGTTGTCTTTCTAACTAGCCTGAAATTAAACAAAAGTAGTTTAGAAATAGTTTTAATTAATTGTATTAAGTAGTTTATAAGTAGTTTGTATTAAGTAGTTTATAAGTAGTTGTCTCATTACTTTCCGGTCAGCCCGAAATCATTCATGTAGTTTATGAGTAGTTGTTCCATTTTCTGGTCTCCTGAAATTATATATAAGTAGTTAATAAATATTTGCCTCATAACTTTTTGGTCAGCCAGAAAACCTAAATACATCATAAACAGTGACTTGATCTATACTAAATTTACAGTAACTATTGTACCATGCCTCTCCTGGTGGACTATTAGTCCCAGAAGGCATTCATCAACCTAGTAGTCAGTACTTCAGTGCTGGCCTGAAAACCAAATTGATTTAGAAACTTGTAGTATCTTAATTTCAGAAAATTTTGAAAAATATAACAAAACTCTGTCATTAGCTGATTCTGGCTATTCAATCCAATCCTATTTGTTATTTGTTCTCAATTAGCTTTTACACAAACTTGAGTTTATGGTCTTCTATTTTTCTTATTTGATCTGCAGTGAAGAGAAATAAATGTCCAAATGACTATTTGCAGAAACTAAATTTACAGTAGCTTTGTCCTTTTTTCTACATCTTGTTTAACAATGTTAATTTCTGGTCCTGACTCCACCAGAAACCTGCCTATACTAAGCATGTTGAGTGATCTATTTTATCAATATCTAAACAGCAAGAACCTGTAAAACAAAACATCAGTCTAAACCAAACAAAGCTTAAACAGAATAGAACAGGTTTTACTGTTTTGGACATTCAATTCATATAACTACAAAAAAGTCTAAACTAACGGACATGAAGATTTCCCCCTTAAAGTGTGAGATTAAACCTAATAATTTTAAATAGGTTGATTTAGATGGATAACTAAGGACCCTTATTACTAAGTTTGGTTCTAATTAGACTAGAAGTTTCTAAAAAGATCTTTAAATGTGTTTTCATAGGGTCCAATGTTAAAATTCGTTCCCCACAAGTGGCCATCCTGGGGATGAGGACTGACCTTCCAGATACCTTTGTCAGAATGGACCACCTAAGGACCATTGTGACAAAGTTTGGTTCTAATTGGACTAAAAGTTTCTGAAAAGAAGATCTTTGAATGTGTTTTCTGTAGGATCCAATGTTAAACTATGTTCCCAGCAGCCATCTTGGATGAGGTATGGACCTGGCAGATACAATTTGTTAAGGGGACCACACAAGGACTATTGTGATCAAGCTTGGTTCCAATGGAATTCGCCTTCCTACTTTTCCCGATTGGTGTCGCTGCTGTACTATCAGGTAGTTTGCGGGAAAACTGGTATTTCACGCATGTTCAAATACTGTACGTTGTGCGTGAATTTTCCCCGGAATCACGACGTCATAGAACAAAACCTGATAGTACAGTGGTGACACCAGACGGGACAAAATATGGGAGGTGCATTCCATTGGTCCATTGGTTTCAGAGAAGATCTTCGAATGAAAAGTTTATGATGGATGCCAAGTGATAGCAAAATCTCACCCTGGGAATAGCCACGTGAGCTAAAAAAAATCATATGGACTAAATGAATTTACCTACCTGTATACCTATCAAGGTATGAGAGTAATATGATGCAGGTATTAAATCTTACCTGTATACCTATCAAGGTGTGAGAGTAATATGAAGCGGGTAATAAATCTTACCTGTATACCTATCAAGGTATGAGAGTAATATGAAGCAGGAAGTAAATCTTCTATAATTGAACACATCATCCAAAATGCATCTTCTTCCTCCATAAACAACAACAAAGAGGCTGCAATCTGCAACAGATAACTAAGATTATTACTACAGTGTAAGACAACAAGAGGCTCTAATGAACCTATATCGCTAACATGGATCATGCTAGATTTACACAGTCCAAATGACCTAAATGTCAAAGGGGTCTAATTTTCAAGTATAATAATAGACCTTGATGTTATATGCTCCAAAATTTAACTATCTTCCCTTCTGGCAGCCATATTGATACGGTGCAGACCTAATGGTAAACTTTTTTGAAGGAGACCATTTAAGGACTATTGTGCCTAACTTTGGTTTAAAATGGCCATTTAATATAAAAAATGACCATCTTTGAATGTGATTTATCATTTTGTCCTATGTTAAACTTCCCCCTGACAGCCATCTTGGATGAGATGTGCACTTGCTCAACACATTTCTTAAAGTGGATCATTCAAGTACTTGGCCAAGTTTGGTTCTAACTGGCTTTGTCGCTTCAGAGGAGGAGACTTTGAATGCTTTCCATTAGGGCCCAATGTCTACTGGTGGCCATCTTGACTTGATAGTCACGTTTTTCAAAAGAGGCCAGTGACACCACCTAATGACTGTTACTACCAAGTCTGATTCAAATTATTTTCATGGGAGAAGATCTTTGAATGTGTTTTCTCATCCAGTGTTAAACTAAATTCCCCGCTGTCAGCCATCTGGGACAAGGTGTAGATTCGCAGGACATATTTTTCAAAGAAGATCATCTAAGAATAAAAGTGACTAAGTTTGGTTTCAATTGGCCAAGTAGTTTCACATAAGAAGAAATTTGAATGTGCTTTCATGTAGGTCCAAAGTTAAACATTGTTGTCAGCAGGAAGCCATCTTTGATGTGAAGTTTTTTTGGAGGACACATTTATCTAAGGGGACAGAGTAAGAACAATTGTGACCAAGTTAGTCCAATTGGCCAAGTAGTTTCATGGGTGAAGATCTTTGAATGTGTTTTCTCATCCAATGTTTAACTAATTTCTTAACAAGTGGCAATCTGGGATTAGGTGTTGACTTGCTGGACACATTTTTGGAGGAGAAGATCTTTAAATGAAAAGTTTACAATAGAAAGATAACAAAAGGATTGAAAACAGACATCAAATGATAGCAAAAGCTCACCCTGGTTATAGAAAGGTAAGCTAAAAAGCCTGCAATCTGTGACAGAAAATAAAGAGGCCGTGACTTATGAATAAGTGACTGCAATCTATGAAGGCAAGAATTCTATCTAAGTATTGGCATGCAATACATATGAAGTTTTTGACTAGCTAGAAAATATCAATATAAAAAAGATTGCTCTTACCACTCCTGTTCCTTGACAGTAACCAATATCTGGATATAACCATGCCAAACCACGCAGAACTCGTCGTAACCGTGGGATACCAGTACCGTGTATATTACAAAAACAGGCATTACTTGGCATAGTTCTCAGCAGATCCTGTGAACAAAGGAGATATCATACATAAATCCTCAATGAATTAACAACCTCCTTGATAATATGTGTTGTTCTTAATTATCTCTTTTTGAGATTAAAATAAAATCAACATAAGTAAATATAATGCTCAGCTGTTTATGACAATAAGTGTGGGTGATTTACAAAGTAGAAATATAAAAGTAAGAAGCCTTGGAGAACATACAGCCAGGCAACTACCTTTAGAACTACCTTTAGCAATATAGAGCAGAATTATGTCAAAACTTTTAACCAGATATCCTGGATTGTTAAAAATTTTGCCAGATCACTAGAAGTATCATAAGCCAAAATTAATCGACAACTGACATATTTGTGTTATAATTCCTTTTGACACAAAGATGGGTTATGTGTTGTGAGAGAAGAATTCAAATGCACATCAGATATAAAGGTTTTAATTGCATTTCATGATACGGTATAGCATGTTATTTTTTGGGGACAAAAATTTCGTAGATTTGACCGGAAAAAGTATGCCAAAAATTTAAGTGTTTCAAATTTACGCGGATTATCAAAGGTTCCATATATATCATAAGAATACATATATATAATTTTCGCAGATTTATTTTCGTGATTTAAGTCTATCCGCGAAAATAACTAGCTATATGGTATTTTGTTACCTCATTTTATGATGAAGTTTTCTCAAAGAAAAAAAAAATATGAGTAAGAAAAAACCTTTTCTATTTGTTTTGAAGTCATCAGATGATCATTAGAACTGGCTTTGACAATATCTTTGTACGATACATCTGATTTGTCTTTCTTCTCCTGTGCTCCAGATAGTCTCATCCATATCTGGGGTCGTAATGAGTGTGGAATCCCCAACCTTACCATACTTCTGAGTTTATCTGACCTTGGTAGCCTAGACTCGACCTACAAAATAAAATACTTTTATCATTACATATAAACAAGAGGCTGTCAAGGTCTTGTTATAATCACCTGGACCATAAGTTTTTTATACAGATTAATAGAAGTGTATGTAACAAATTCAGTGGAGATTTTGAATTTGTCCAATACAGTAAAACCTGTCTAATCCGACACCTGAGTATTCCAACATCCTCTCAAATCTAATATAATTTGATGGTCCCAAAGATAGCTTTTAAATGCTTTTTAAACATGAGTACTCCAACATCCTGTATAATCTGACGTATTTTTATGGTCCCACAGTGTGTCGGATTAGACAGGTTCCACTGTGTAGGGTATAGCATTTAACTATGATCCCTATTAGAAACCATCTAAGTAATGACCTCTAGAATTATAAACATAGTCCAATACTTAAATTTGTTCCATCATGGTCACCATCTTGGATTGTGTGCAAACCTGCTGAACACAACTTTTAAACAGGACTATGAAAGAACCATTTTGACTGAGTTTTGTTCCTATATACAACATGCTTAACTCTTTCGACACCAAATAATTACATTCATTCTGCTTTGTATGGAAATCAATGTATTCCATTGGTTACGAATACTTCCAATCACTTCCCTAAGTGTGTTTTATCAGTCAGTAAAACTACACCAGCACGTGACTCCTGGACGATGACAAAACTAAACAAAGACGGTGGAGTAATGTAGACAAAGAATTGGTGCACCATCCACGGTTTTCATTAAGAAAACTTGCATGAAATTTGTATTCTATATACGGAATGAAATTGTAAGTATTGAATGCAATATTTTGTAGTTTTATTGTCGTGTAAAAGTGTGGACCGGGCGCACATTTTTAACATAAAATGTGCTTCGGTCCACGCTTTTACACTCCTATAAAACTACAAAATATTACATTGAATTCTTAAGTGAAATTTCACTAGACAACCCCAATCACCACAGTAACTTGCATGAACAGCATCAGATTTTACCTCATTAAGAAAAATAACTAATTAAAAATACAAATACATTATTTATCACTATGAATTATATATCAAATTCTAATGGATTAAATAAACTATAAGATGATATAAAAACAAAGATAAACAAGATGTGTTTGTGAAACACTACCTATGCCCCCAGATTCAGATTTTTACCCCTTTTTGACCCCTATGACCTTGACCTTTGACCTAATTTTTTTTCGCATATTTATGTTCCTCTTGACTAGACCTATACACTTGCCAAGTATCAAAAGTCTACCTTATATAGTTCAAAAGGTATAGCAAAGGTTAAAGTTTCGGACGCACAGACAGATAGACAGACAGACAGGACAAAAACAATATGCCCCCCGGTCCTCGATCTGGGGCATAAAAAAAGATGTTTAAAGAAATATAATGCAATAAAGATAAAATTACAGGTAAAATCCAGGTAAGTTTGATTTTTATGGTCAAAAACATACAGTAAATAAATTTTAAACAATTTAAATGGCACCAGGGTGCACAAACCGAGTTGCAACCTCAAATATTATGTGACCAAGTTAATGTGAAGACCCGAATATTTCTAAAATTGTCTATTTATTTTTATTTCCCACCTAATATCCAAAATTCTAGGAATTCAAGAAGATCTATTTTCTAGTTTCATGTCTTGACATTTCAATATATAAATCTGTTTTCGGTCACTGTGACCTTTGCTGACCTTAACCTTTGACCTACCTTCTCCAAAATCAATAGGGTTCCTCCCCTCCTGGTATCCAACAATATATCCAAGTTTCATTTCAATTGGATGTAGACTTTTTGAGTTATCATCCAGAAACCAAATTTTTCTGAAATTTTCAGTCTATTTTTGGTAACTGTGACCTTGACCTTTGACCTACTTTCTCAAAATCATTAGGGTTCCTCCCTTCCTCGTACCCAAAAATATATCTAAGTTTTATTTCAATTGGATGTAAACTTTTTGAGTTATCATCCGGAAACCAAATTTTTCTGAAATTTTCAGTATAATTTCGGTCAGTATGACCTTGACCTACTTTCTCCAAAATCAATAGTGTTCCTCCCCTCCTGATATCTAACAACATATCCAAGTTTCATTTCAATTAGATGTAAACTTTTTGAGTTAACATCCGGAAACCAAATTTTTCTCAAATTGTCAGTCTATTTTCGGTTACCGTGACCTTTGACATACTTTCTCCAAAATCATTAAAGTTCCTCCCTTCCTTGTACCAAACAATATATTCAAGTGTCATTTAAATAGAATGTAAACTTTTTGAGTTATCATCCAGAAACCAATTTTTTCTCAAATTTTCAGTCTATTTTCGGTCAGTTTGACCTTGACCTTTGACCTTCTTTCTCCAAAATCAATAGGGTTCCTCCCCTACTGGTATCCAACAACATATCCAAGTTTCATTTCAATTGGATATAAACTTTTTGAGTTATCATCCGGAAACCAAATTTTTCTCAAATTTTCAGTCTATTTTTGGTCACCGTGACCTTGACCTTTGACCTACTTTCTCCAAAATCAAAAGGGTTCCTCCCCTCCTGGTACCTAACTATATATCCAAGTTTCATTTCAATTGGATGTAAACTTTTTGAGTTATCATCCGGAAACCAATGTTTGACGCCCGCCTGCCCGCCCGCAACACAAAATCAATAGCCGAGTTCAACTTCGTTGCAACTCGGCTAAACGTCAAATCTAATCGTAAAGTGGAAGATTTATTTAATCTAAACAAATCCATGTAAAAATAATGCCACAGAAACCTTTATTCATACGCCTGTGGGGATGTCTGTGTCATCTCCCCTTTTTTCTATCGCCAGTCTCGGTTTTCAAGTTTGATATTGGTGAACATTTTGTCTGGAAAAATGACTGAAAGAAGTCAGAAGCCTCCAGCCCTTCTCGGACATACTCTTTAATTAAATTCGGCAATATTCCACTAATTTTCAATGGTAATTCATGGTATTCAGGCCCTTCATATGCGTCCTCGGATCAAAATCCGTTAAAGTCCGATTGGTCATCAATTTTGACTGACCACATCGCAAAATTGACATAAGCAGTCAATCTGTTTATTTCCCTGTGCATAAACAGCGTTCAGTTAACAAAAATCTTCAAAATTTTAATCTCCAGAAAGCTCTGACTCCATTGACTTGTTGCCATTCCCTATAAAAATTTCCATTGTCTTGAATTGCTTGTTATTTGATAGTTTTGGCCTCAATTCACCCCAAAAAGGTTGAATCTTCTCAAGATTCAATGCGCCGCTATATGCGAATACAAAACTTTCTAGCTAGGTCAATGACAAGTCAGTAAAATTCTCAGACTGGAAAAGCAGTCTGCGGTTTTGAATAGTAATAAATTTGTCAGACCGTGTTGAAAGGGTTAAAGAAGAGAAGATGGTCCAATGTTAAAACATGTTATCTTAGATAAAGTGTAGACTTGCTTCAAAATTTTTCTCCTGTAGGTAGAAGCTCAGAAAAATATGACATAAATAACTTGGAATTAAACAGACAGTCAGACAGGTGAATGTATAAGGTCAATGTTGTACAAATAAATACACTAAATAATCCACTATGTTTGAATGAACAGATTTCAGGCTATCATTCTACATTGGAAACTTTCAAAACAGAATACAAGAATTCTAACCTTATCCCACGTCAGATCTCCAACTTCATTATTATGCGTGAATTCTAAGTAGGCTGTCCATTTTAATCTGTGTTGTGGATCTTCAACAAATGGTGTACTTAAAAGTTTACTGGAATTTTCTTCTGGTCCATCTGTAATAAAAATTAACAACAAATGGTGTACTTAAAAGTTTACTGGAATTTTCTTCTGGTCCATCTGTAATGTAAATTAACAATTGTTAGACCGACATTTAGGAAACTGCAATTGCACAGTGTGTGACCAATAATAACTAAAACAGTCTAGCAATATTTTTTCAGCAAATTAGGACCAAAGTCCAATTAAAAATTTTGCCTTTGCTATGGCAGGATTAGCATTTGGTAAATTTTTAGCCAATCTGAAACAAAGTTGAACTCAGCTATTGGTTTGGTGTTGCGTGCAGGGGTCAAACATTGGTTTCTGAATGATAACTCAAAAAGTTTACATCCATTTGAAATGAAACTTGGATATGTTGTTGGATATTAGAAGGGGAGGTCAAAGGTCAAGGTCACACTGACCGAAAATAGACTGAAAATTTGAGAAAAATTTTGTTTCCGGATGTTAACTCAAAAAGTTTACATCCAATTGATATGAAACTTTGATATGTTGTTGGATATCAGAAGGGGAGGAACCCTATCGATTTTGAAGAAAGTAGGTCAAAGGTCAAGGTCATAGTGACCGAAAATAGATTGAAAATTTTTAAAACAAGAGGTTTTCAAGAGCCTGTATCGCTCACCTGGGCCACAGCTGACATATGCAGTTAAAATAGTCCCAATGTTTAAGGGCATTATTTTCAAATTTGTTAATAGACATTGATGCTATATTACCATAAGTTAAACTATGTTCCAGACTAGCAGCTATTTTGGATGGGGTGCAGTTCTTTTGGCCAAGTTTGGATCCAATTGGCCCAGTAGTTTCAGAGGAGAAGATCTCTGAATGTCTTTTCCCATAGGGTCCAATGTTATAACTATAATCCTTGCTGGCGGCCATCTTGGATATAGTGCGGATCTGAAAAACAACTTTTTTGCAGGAGACCATCTAAGGACTACTGTGGCCAAGTTTGGTTTCAATTGGCTGAGTAGTTTCAGAGGAGGAGATCTTTGAAAGTGTTTTTCCATAAGTTCCAATGTTAAAACTATGATCCCAGCTGGCGGCCATCTTGGATAAAGCGCGGATCTGAAAAACTACTTTTTTGCAGGAGTCCATCTAAGGACTATTGTGGCCAAGTTTAGTTTCAATTGGCCCAGTAGTTTCAGAGGAGAAGATCTTTGAATGTGTTTCCCATAGAGTCCTGTGTTAAAACTATGAACCCGTTGGCGGCCATCTTGGATACAGCGCGGATCTGAAAAACAACTTTTTTGCAGGGGACCATCTAAGGACTATTGTGGCCAAGTTTAGTTTCAATTGGCTTAGTAGTTTCAGAGGAGAAGATCTTTGAATGTCTTTTCCCATAGGGACTATTATCCCCGCTGGCGGCCATCTTGGATATAGCGCGGATCTGAAAAAACATTTTTTTGCAGGGGACCATCTAAGGACTATTGTGGTCAAGTTTGGTTTCAATTGGCCCAGTAGTTTCAGAGGAGAAGATCTTTGAATGTCTTTTCCCATAGGGTCCAATGTTAAAACTATGATCCCGGCTGGCCGCCATCTTGGATATAGCACGGATCTGAAAAACAACTTTTTTGCAGGGGACCATCTAAGGACTATTATGGCCAAGTTTGGTTTCAATTGGCCCAGTAGTTTCAGAGGAAGAGATCTCTGAATGTCTTTTCCCAAAGGGTTCAATGTTAAAACTATGATCCCCGCGAGCGGCCATCTTGGATATAGCACAGATCTGAAAAACAACTTTTTTGCAGGGGACCATCTAAGGACTATTGTGGCCAAGTTTGGTTTCAATTGGCCCAGTAGTTTCAGAGAAGAAGATCTTTGAATGAAAAGTTTACGCCAGACGGACGACGGACAAAAAGTGATGGCAAAAGCTCACCCTGGCTATAGCCAGGTGAGCTAAAAATTGGTTTTCCTGGTGCCATTTAGATTTTTTCTGTTGGTTTGATGAGTAGATTGCAAATGTTTATAAAATCTGGTTGTGTTCTGCAAAAAATTATTTAGTAAATATTTGAATATTTAAAGAGACTTGCATTTGTTATCAACTTTGTTGACCCAAAACAGCTGGTCAATTATGATCCACCTCTGTAAACTGAATATAGTTATTCTTCTTTCCTTCCAGGTTTGTTGTATAATGTGCTAATTATTTTTCTGTACTGTTGTTTACATTCATATCTCAAATAAGTTTAACCATAACATGTAAAGGTGTCTATGCACATGGTGGTTTCAAAATGTTATGTTTTTTTGAATGCCTTTTACAATATATATAGCTATATCCTTTCATTGTATATAAGACCCCACCATAATAAGACAGGCGAAGTCTTCCCACATATGTAACTTGATTCTCTATAAATGTAAAGATATAATTAACTTTTATACTAAAGGATGATCAAATAAAGGGCTACGCCGAGCGCAGCATGATACGACCGCAGCATGTTGACCACTGAAATTTAAACAAGTGTTAATTTAAAATTATGGACATACTAAACAGCTTAAATCAAGAGGAATCCATAGGAAAAAATTCTGTCGAAATCCGATGAAAAATAAAAATTTTCGGTAATCTGCAAATTTGCAGTTTTGGCTCCTTTGACCCCTTATAGCTCGGAAACGGTAAGAGCCTTCGCTAAATCCATTGACATACTACTGAAAGCTTATATAAAGAGGAATCAAAAAAAAAATTCCATCAAAATCCGATGAAAATAAAAATTTGGGTAATCTGCAAATTTGCAATTTTGGACCGGTTCGGCCCTTTATAGCTCGGAAACGGTAAGAGCTACACTAAATCCGGTCGCATACTACTGAAAGCTTATATTAAGAGGAATCCAAAGAAAAAAATCCCATCGAAATCCGATGAAAAATAAAAATTTTAGGTAATCTGCAAATTTGCAATTTTGGCCCGTTCGGCCCCTCATAGCTCGGAAAGGAAACAAGTTAACAAAAATTTAATAATTGAGCACTACATTAATTTTTCATAAGGAATCCATTGAAAAAAACTGCATCAAAATCGGACTTAAAATTAAAAAAAAATTTTTTTTGGATTCCCCCTGTTAGGGCCCCATTTATCTCGTGAACGGTACGTGCGATGTGAAATCTGTTTTACATACTACTGATTGGAAATTTAATAAGGAGCACACTGAAAAAAACCCCATAAAAATCTGATAAATAATAAATATTCTACAACCATATATATGAGAACACCCAATTTGGCCCTTTTTGGCCCTTTTTTCAGAAACGGGAGGGGCTACAATACCCAAAAGCAATCCCAGTCTTCACTTTGTGCCAAGGAACATTGTTTTAAAATTTCATAAAGATTCGTCAACCAGAACTTAAGTTATCGCACGGAAACGAAGTGTCTACAGACGCCGACGCCGACGACGCCGCCAGTATCATACCATTATACGACCTCAAAAATTTTTTTGCGGTCGTATAAAAAATACTGAACCTTCTTCTTCCACTTTGAAACCAAATTCATCATATCTGTAGTCTAACTCTCCGTGTGGATCTTCTGGCTGTAAAAAAAAAAAGTAATTCCATTTACATGATTTACTACTGGATTTATTGGCAAACATAGGAATTATGACATTGGTGTATTTGTTTATCTGTCAAGCATGTGGTTGGTCAGATGATTTTGACATATTTACAAAAAGTTTCAATTGATTTTTTTTTCAAAATTAGGTCTTAAGACAATATGAATTTATTGTTTTATTACATTTTGTGCATTTTTGACACTGTTAATATACAGTTAGCTCAATGTGAACTTACTCTCTCTCTCTTATCACCGATTTTGGTGTAACACGGTGTGACACGATTAATTTCAAAGAAAATTCCAAGATCCCTCCGAAACTCTAATCTCAACACTGTGAGTTTTATTGCTGTTGAGGACAATAAAACTTACATGTATGTATTTTAATTACCTGTCTGATAGTCAAAATTCAATGATTGACATGTTGCAAGTTTAAAGAAGTAATTTATTTGTATTGCTGCATAAAATTGAATGTCTCTTCCAACATGTGTAACATGATTCACTTGTAAAACATTCCAGTCTCGACTATGGATTAAAACATTTTACAGAAACAAAATGTGTTTAAAACTTTAGTAAAACTAGAGGCTCAGAGACTGAGCCTGTATCGCTCACCTGACAAAATGCCTCTATACCATGCATGACCAAAAATATGTTTATTACCAATGGGGTCTAATATTTAGCTAAGTTCTCCATTAGCACCTGTGTTTTTGTCTTATCCTATTGGAATGAGTAATTTTTGCAAAGGACCTTCTATACATTTTGTTAAATTTGCTTGAACAGTTTCAGAGAAGATAATTTGATGAAAAGGATGGCTTTCTCATACCGGGCTCCAATGTTAAATTATGTTCTGCAGTGGGGGCATGTTTTTTGCCAGATCAAAATGAAATGAGTAGTTTTTGTTAAGTACTTTCCATACATCATTCCTCTAAAGTTTGGTTGAATTTGCTTCAGTGGTTCCAGAGGAGAAGATAAAAATGTGATTTTTCCAATAGGTTCAATGTTAAACCTAAGTTCCGCGCTGGCAGCCATGTTTTTTATCTGATCGGAACGAAATGAGCAATCTTTGTAAAGGACCATTAGTACATCATTCCTGTAAAGTTTGGTTGAATTTGCTTCAGCGATTTCAGAGGAGATGATGAAAATATGATTTTCCCATAGGGTCCAATGTTAAACCAAGTTCCGCGCTGGCAGCCATGTTTTTTATCAAATCGAAAAAAATTGAGCATTCTTTGTCAAGGACCTTAAGTACATCATTCCTGTAAAGTTTGGTTGAATTTGCTTAAGTGGTTTCAGAGGAAAAGATGAAAATGTAATTTTTCCCATAGGGTCCAATGTTAAACCTAAGTTCCGTGCTGGTGGCCATGATTTTTATTGGAGCATAACGAAATGAGCAATCTTTGTAAAGGATCTTTAGTACATCATTCCTGTAAAGTATGGTTGAATTTGCTTCATAGGTTTCAGAGGAGAAGATAAAAGTGTGATTTTCCCATAGGGTCCAATGTTAAACTAAGTTCCGTGCTGGCGGCCATGTTTTTTGTCGGATTGGAACAAAATGAGCAATCATTGTTAAGGACCTTTAGTACATCATTCTTATTAAGTTTGGTTGAATTTACTTCAGCCGTTTCAGAACAGAAGATGAAAATGTGATTTTTCCCATAGGGTCCAATGTTAAACCTAAGTTCCGCGCTGGCGGCCATGTTAATGTCGGATCGGAACAAAATGAGCAATCATTGTAAAGGACCTTTCATACATCATTCCTGTAAAGTTTGGTTGAATTTGCTGCAGCTGTTTCAGAGCAGAAGATGAAAATGTGATTTTCCCATAGAGTCCAATGTTAAACCATGTTCGTGCTTGCGGCCATGTTTTTTGTCGGATCGGAACGAAATGAGCAATCATTGTTGAGGACCTTTAGTACATAATTCCTGTAAAGTTTAGTTGAATTTGCTTCAGTGGTTTCAGAGCAGAAGATGAAAATGTGATTTTTCCCATAGGGTCCAATGTTAAACCTAAGTTCCGCGCTGGCGGCCATGTTTTTTGTCGGATCGGAACGAAATGAGCAATCATTGTAAAGGACCTTCCATACATCATTCCTGTAAAGTTTGGTTGAATTAGCTTCAGTAGTTTCAGAGGAGAAGATGAAAATGTGAAAAGTTTAACAGACGGACGACGGACGCCAAGTGATGGCAATAGCTCACACTGACCCTTTGGACCAGGTGAGCTATAAAAAATTAATTAAAGATTTAGTGTGAGTCCTTCTAAAGAACATTCCTGCATCATTTCATACGTGAAATTTTCAAGATTTTCTGGAAATCGTGATTGAAAGTGAATCAAGCAGCACCGACAGGTGAACGTCAAAAAATAGAATCAGTGACAGATTTACACAATTACTATGAACCAAATTCATCTTTTTAATATGTTTTCTTTATTTCTTTTATAACCTTATAGACCAATTTTTATTCTTTTATATTCTTTGGTACAAACAAGCAGCAATTTTATTTACATGTGGATCTATTGTCAGTAGATAGAACTAGAGGCTCAGAGACTGAGCCTGTATCGCTCACCTGACAAAACGCTTCTATGCCATGCATGACCAAAAAAGATGTATTTTACCAATGAGGTCTAATGTTAAGCTATGTTCTCCAAGTGTTTTAGTCTGATCCTATTGAAATGAGTAATCTTTGCAAAGGACCTTCTCAATGCACCATTCCGTCACAGTTAAGTTCAATTTGCTTAAATAGTTTCAGAGAAGATAATGAAAAGTATAGTTTTCACATACCATTAGTACATCATTCATCTAAAGTTTGATTGACTTTGCTTCAGAGCAAAAGATGAAAATGTGATTTTCCCATAGGGTCCAATGCTTAACCATGTTCCATGCTGGCAGCCATGTTTTTTGACAGATTGGAACGAAATAAGCAATCATTGTTAAGGATCTTAAGTACATATGTCCTGTTAAGTTTGGTTGAATTTGCTTCAGTGGTTTCAGAGCAGAAGATGAAAATGTGATTTTTCCCATAGGGTCCAATGTTTAACTTAAGTTCTGTGCTGGCGGCCATGTTATTTGTCAGATCAAAAAGAAATGAGCAAACTTTGTAAAGGACCTTCCATACATCATTTCTGTAAAGTTTGGTTGAATTTGCTTCAGCTGTTTAGGAGCAGAAAATGAAAATGTGATTTTTCCCATAGGGTCCAATGTTAAACCATGTTCCATGCTGGCGGCCATGTTTTTGTCGGATCAGAACGAAATGAGCGATTATTGCTAAGGACTTTCCATACATCATTCCTGTAAAGTTTGGTTGTATTTGCTTTAGTGGTTTCAGATCAGAAGATGAAAATGTGATTTTTCCCATAGGGTCCAATGTAAAACCTAAGTAACTTGCTGGCGGCCATGTTTTTTTGTTGGGTTGCAACGAATTGAGCAAACTTTGTAAAGGACCTTCCATACTTCATTCCTGTAAAGTTTGGTTGAATTTGTTCAGCTGTTTTAGAGCAGAAGATGAAAATATTATTTTCCCATAGGGTCCAATGTTAAACCATGTTCCGTGCTGGCGGCCATGTTTTTAGTCTGATCTGAACGAAATGAGCAATCATTGTTAAGGACCTTTAGTACATCATTCCTGTAAAGTTTGGTTGAATAAGCTTCAGTGGTTTCAGAGCAGAAGATGAAAATGTGATTTTTCCCAAAGGGTCCAATGTTAAAACTAAGTTCCGTGCTGGCGGCCATGTTTTTTCGTTGGATCGGAACAAAATGAGCAATCTTTGTAAAGGACCTTCCATACATCATCCCTGTAAAGTTTGGTTGAATTTGCTTCAGTAGTTTCAGAGGAGAAGATGAAAATGTAAAAAGTTTAACAGACGGACGACGGACACCAAGTGATGGCAATAGCTCACACTGACCCTTTGGGTCAGGTGAGCTAAAAAGAATCTACTTAGAATTTCATGTCGATTTTTCCAAAGTTATTTCAAAAACAAATTTATTTTTTACTTTTTATTACTACCTTTAGAAAAATTAAATTTATTGATGAAGTGTCCATGACTCGCTAATTATCATCTGTGATTACCAGCAAAAGATCAAAGGAACACAGGTAATAAATTTAGCAGTGTTGGGAGGATTTTTGTTTTCAGGGCAATAAATGACATGCTAATCCGTGTGATTCCTCCAAGGAAACATCGAGGATTTTTTGGTGAAAATCGGTGTTTAGCAGTTTCCCACCAGGAAAATACTCTGTGTTGAGAGAAAGAGAATCAGTTTGCGTTGAGCTAACTGTACATATAAGTGGTCAATTATCATTTTCATTTTTTAATGTACATATACCACGTAAAAAATAAAGGGCTACGACCGTAGCATGTTGTCCACTTAAATTTGAAAAAGTGTAATTTAAAGTGAGTATGGACATAGGAAAGAGCTTGACACAACAAGAGCTGTCGCCGAATGGCAGCCAAAGATACCCCCCGCTCATTGAACCCTGAATCGATATGGTAAGTGCAAAATTAAGTTGGTGTGGACACAATACAGGTGCAGACACAGTACAAGTGTGGACACAATGATATAATCTTCATGAAAAAACTTTTCACAAGGGTTCCAATGAAAACACTCTGTCTAAATCAAACAAATATAAAATTCACCCTTTTCAGCCTATTTGACATTTTATACATCTAAATATAGTGTTCTTCCTTTGTCTAAAGTTTCATCAAAATCCTTTAAGTGGATTAAGAGGAGTTGTGTGTAAGAGGTAACCCATATGTAGGGAATCAATGAAAACTCAAAGTTGAATTATCTCCCCTTCCTGGTTTCTGACAATAATTATATGCCTTCATGCATATCTCCATATGGTGGTCTTACTTTGTGTAAAGTTTCATTAAATTCTTTCAAGTGGTTTAAGAGGAGTTGTGCTTACGAGGTAACCAATACATGGGGAATCAACGAAAAGTCGAAGTTCAATTTTCTCCCCTTCCT
>MJUU01007469.1:97427-114210 GCA_002080025.1 Modiolus philippinarum | reverse complement strand
GACAATAATTATATTCCTTCATGCACATCTCCTAATAGTGTTCTTACTTTGTGTGAAGTTTCATCAAATTCCTTCAAGTGGTTTAAGAGGAGTTGCGCTTACGAGGTAACCCATACATGGGGAATCAACAAATAGTCAAAGTCCAATTATCTCCCCTTCCTGGTTTTGAACAATAATTATATTTCTTGATGCACATCTCCATATAGTGTCCTTCCTTTGTGTAAAGTTTCATCAAAAACCTTTTAGCGGTTTAAGAGGAGTTGCGCTTACGAGGTAACCCATAAATAGGGAATCAACGAAAAGTCAAAGTCGGATTATCTCCCCTTCCTGGTTTCGGACAATAATTATATTCCTTCNGAAAACAGAAAACACCTACAATGGCCATAAACCACAATCACTTTCCATAATCCACCAGGGAACCGCACGAGAAAAACAATAAAATGACAAAAGACAAACATGGACAATGATAGGAACTCGGGATAGCCGGACTTGGTACCGGCACTAGAGTCTAGTAATATTTTTTCAGCAAATTAGGACCAAAGTCCAGTTAAAAATTTTGCCTTTGCTGTAAGGGTTTGGTAAATTTTTAGCGAAGTTGAAACAAAGTTGAACTGGCTATTGGTTTGGTGTTGCGGGTGGGAGTCAAACATTGGTTTCCGGATGATAATTCAAAAAGTTTACATCCAATTGAAATGAAACTTGGATATGTTGCATGGATTTTTCTAGCATTCCATAGGGTCCTTTAAAAGGACCCATTCCCAATCAAAATTATTTCCAAATCATGCAGAATTCCCAAAATTTGGAACTTTACCCCCTAATTTTGATTCCCAAAAGACCAATTTGCTGATTAAAAATTTCCCAAAACACCCCTAAAAAGGACTTTTCCTAAAATACCCAGATAAACCCCTGTGTTGTTGGATATCAGAAAGGAGGAACCCTATTGATTTTGGAGAAAGTAGGTCAAAGGTCAAAGTCACACTAACAACTAAAATAGACTGAAAATTCGAGAAAAATTTTGTTTCCGGATGATAACTCAAAAAGTTTACATCCAATTGAAATGAAACTTTGTTATGTTGTTGGATATCAGGAGGGGAGGAATCCTATCCATTTCGAAGAAAGTAGGTCGAAGGTCAAGGTCATAGTAACCGAAAATATATTGAAAGTTTGAAAAAAATTTGGTTTTCCTGGTGCCATTTAGATTTTTTCTGTTGGTTTGATAAGTAGACTGCAAATGTTTATAAAATCTGGTTTGATAAGTAGACTGCAAATGTTTATAAAATCTGGTTGTGTTCTGCAAAAAATTATTTTGTAAACATTTGAAATATTAGAATATTTAAAGAGATTTGCATTTATTGTGAACTTTGTTGACCAAAAACAGCTGGTCAATTATGATCCACCTCTGTAAACTGAATATAGTTATTTTTCTTTCCTTCCAGGTTTGTTGTATAATGTGCTAATTATTTGTCTGTACTGTTGTTTACATTCATATCTCAAATAACTTTAACCATAACATGTAAAGGTGTCTATGCCCATGGTGGTTTCAAAATGTTATGCATTTTTTGAATGCCTTTTACAATATATATATAGCTATATCCTTTCATTATTTATATGACCCCACCATAATAAGACAGGCCATGTATTCACACATATGTAACTTGATTCTCTATAAATGTAAAGATATAATCAACTTTTATACTAAAGGATGATCAAAAAAATACTGAACCTTCTTCTTCCACTTTGAAACCAAATTCATCATATCTGTAGTCTAACTCTCCATGTGGATCTTCTGGCTGTATAAAAAATAGTAATTCCATTTACATGCTTTACTACTGGATTTACTGGCAAACATAGGAATTATGACATTGGTGTATTTGTATATCTGTCAAGCATGTGGCTGGTCAGATGATTTTGACATATTTACAAAAAGTTTCAATTGATCTTTTTTCAACATTAAGCTCTTAAGACAGTATGAATTTATTTTTGAAGGCTGTTTTATTACATTTTGTGCATTTTTGACACTGTTAATATACAGTTAGCTCAATGTGAACTTACTCTCTCTCTCTTATCACCGATTTTGGTGTAACACGGTGTGACACGATTAATTTCAAAGAAAATTCCAAGATCCTTCCCAAACTCTAATCTCAACACCGCGAGTTTTATTGCTGTTGAGGGCAATAAAACTTACATTTATGTATTTTAATTACCTGTCTGATAGTCAAAATTCAATGATTGACATGTTGAAAGTTTAAAGAAGTAATTTATTTGTATTGCTGCAAAAAATTGAATGTCTCTTCCAACATGTGTAACATGATTCACTTGTAAAACATTCCAGTCTAGACTATGGATTAAAACATTTTACAGAAACAAAATGCGTTTAAAACTTTAGTAAAACTAAAGGCTCAGAGACTGAGCCTGTATCGCTCACCTGACAAAATGCCTCTATACCATGCATGACCAAAAATATGTTTATTACCAATGGGGTCTAATGTTTAGCTAAGTTCTCCATTAGCACCTGTGTTTTTGTCTTATCCTATTGGAATGAGTAATTGTTCCAAAGGACCCTCTATACATTTTGTTAAATTTACTTGAACAGTTTCATACCTGGCTCCAATGTTAAATTATGTTCTGCAGTGGGGGCCATGTTTTTTGCCGGATCAAAATGAAATGAGAAGATTTTGTTAAGTACTTTCCATACATCATTCCTCTAAAGTTTGGTTGAATTTGCTTCAGTGGTTCCAGAGGAGAAGATAAAAATGTGATTTTTCCCATAGGGTCCAATGTTAAACCTAAGTTCCGCGCTGGCAGCCATGTTTTTTATCGGATCGGAACAAAATGAGCAATCTTTGTAAAGGACCATTAGTACATCATTCCTGTAAAGTTTGGTTGAATTTGCTTCAGCGGTTTCAGAGGAGATGATGAAAATGTGATTTTCCCATAGGGTCCAATGTTAAACTAAGTTCCGCGCTGGCAGCCATGTTTTTTATCAAATCAAAAAAAAAAATGAGCATTCTTTGTCAAGGACCTTTAGTACATCATTCCTGTAAAGTTTGGTTGAATTTGCTTCAGTTGTTTCAGAGGAAAAGATGAAAATGTAATTTTTCCCATAGGGTCCAATGTTAAACCTAAGTTCCGTGCTGGCGGCCATTTTTTTTTATCGGATCGGAACGAAATGAGGAATCTTTGTAAAGGACCTTTAGTACATCATTCCTGTAAAGTATGGTTGGATTTGCTTCAGTGGTTTCAGAGGAGAAGATGAAAGTGTGATTTTCCCATAGGGTCCAATGTTAAACTAAGTTCCGTGCTGGCAGCCATGTTTTTTGTCAGATCGGAACGAAATGAGCAATCATTGTTGAGGACCTTTAGTACATCATTCTTGTAAAGTTTGGTTTAATTTGCTTTAGTGGTTTTAGAGCAGAAGATGAAAATGTGAATTTTCCCATAGGGTCCAATGTAAAACCTAAGTTCTTCGCTGGCAGCCATGTTTTTCGTCAGATCAGAAGGAAATGAGCAATCATTGTTAAGGACCTTTAGTACATCATTCCTGTAAAGTTTGGTTGAATTTGCTTCAGCTGTTTCAGAGCAGAAGATGAAAATGTGATTTTCCCATAGGGTCCAATGTTAAACCATGTTCTGTGCTGGCGGCCATGTTTTTTTGTCGGATCTGAACAAAATGAGCAATCATTGTTAAGAACCTTTAGTACATAATTCCTTTAAAGTTAAGTTGAATTTGCTTCAGTGGTTTCAGAGCAGAAGATGAAAATGTGATTTTTCCCATAGGGTCCAATGTTAAACCTAAGTTCCGCGCTGGTGGCCATGTTTTTTGTCGGATCGGAACGAAATGAGCAATCATTGTGAAGGACCTTCCATACATCATTCCTGTAAAGTTTGGTTGAATTTGCTTCAGTAGTTTCAGAGGAGAAGATGAAAATGTGAAAAGTTTAACGGACGGACGGATGACGGACACCAAGTGATGGCAATAGCTCACACTGACCCTTTGGATCAGGTGAGCTAAAAAAAATTAATTAAAGATTTAGTGTGAGTCCTTCTAGAGAACATTCCTGCGTTCATTTCATACATGAAATTTTCAAGATTTTCTGGAAATCGTGATTGAAAGTGAATCAAGCAGCACTGACAGGTGAACGTCTAAAAATAGAATCAGTGACAGATTTACACAATTATTATGAACCAAATTCATCTTTTTTATATGTTTTCTTTATTTCTTTTATAACCTTATAGACCATTTTTTATTCTTTTATATTCTTTGGTACAAACAAGCAGCAATTTTATTTACATGAGGATCTATTGTCAGTAGATAGAACTAGAGGTTCAGAGACTGAGCCTGTATCGCTCACCTGACAAAATGCTTCTATGCCATGCATGACCAAAAAAGATGTATTTAACCAATGAGGTCTAATGTTAAGCTATGTTCTCCAAGTGTTTTAGTCTGATCCTATTGAAATGAATAATCTTTGCAAAGGACCTTCAATGCACCATTCCATCACAGTTAAGTTAAATTTGCTTAAATAGTTTCAGAGAAGATAATGAAAAGTATAGTTTTCACATACCTTTAGTACATCATTCATCTAAAGTTTGATTGACTTTGCTTCAGAGCAAAAGATGAAAATGTGATTTTCCCATAGGGTCCAATGTAAAACCTAAGTAACTTGCTGGCGGCCATGTTTTTGTTGGATTGCAAAGAAATGAGCAAACTTTGTAAAGGACCTTCCATACATCATTCCTGAAAAGTTTGGTTGAATTTGCTTCAGCCATTTCAGATCAGAAGATGAAAATGTGATTTTCCCATAGGGTCCAAAGTTAAACCATGTTCCATGCTGGCAGCCATGTTTTTTGTCAGATCAGAACGAAATGGGCAATCATTGTTAAGAACTTTCCATACATCATTCCTGTAAAGTTTGGTTGAATTTACTTCAGTGGTTTCAGAGAAGAAGATGAAAATGTGATTTTTCCCATAGGGTCCAATGTGAAACTTAAGTTCCGCGCTGGCAGCCATGTTATTTGTCAGATCAAAAAGAAATGAGCAAACTTTGTTAAGGACCTTCCATACATCATTTCTGAAAAGTTTGGTTGAATTTGCTTCAGTCGTTTCAGAGCAGAAGATGAAAATGTGATTTTTCCCATAGGGTCCAATGTTAAACCATGTTCCATGCTGGCGACCATGTTTTTTGTCGGATCAGAACGAAATGAGCCATCATTGTTAAGAACTTTCCATACATCATTCCTGTAAAGTTTGGTTGAATTCGCTTCATTGGTTTCAGATCAGAAGATGAAAATGTGATTTTTCCCATAGGGTCCAATGTAAAACCTAAGTTCCAAGCTGGCGGCCATGTTTTTGTCAGATCAGAAGGAAATGAGCAATCATTGTTAAGAACCTTTAGTACATCATTCCTGTAAAGTTTGGGTGAATTTGCTTCAGCTATTTCAGATCAGAAGATGAGAATTCGATTTTCCCATTCCATGCTGGCGGCCATGTTTTTTGTCGGATTGGAACAAAATGAGCAATCATTGTTGAGAACCTTTAGTACATCATTCTTGTAAAGTTTGGTTGAATTTGCTTCAGTGGTTTCAGAGCAGAAGATGAAAATGTAATTTTTCCAATAGGGTCCAATGTTAAACCTAAGTTCCGCGCTGGTGGCCATGTTTTTAGTCGGATTGGAACAAAATGAGCAATCTTTGTAAAGGACCTTCCATACTTCATTCCTGTAAAGTTTGGTTGAATTTGCTTCAGCTGTTTTAGAGCAGAAGATGAAAATGTTATTTTCCCATAGGGTCCAATGTTAAACCATGTTCCGTGCTGGCGGCCATGTTTTTTGTCAGATCTGAACGAAATGAGCAATCGTTGTTAAGGACCTTTAGTACATCATTCCTGTAAAGTTTGGTTGAATATGCTTCAGTGGTTTCAGAGCAGAAGATGAAAATGTGATTTTTCCCATAGGGTCCAATGTTAAAACTAAGTTCCGCGCTGGCAGCCATGTTTTTTCATTGGATCGGAACGAAATGGGCAATCTTTGTAAAGGACCTTCCATACATCATCCCTGTAAAGTTTGGTTGAATTTGCTTCAGTAGTTTCAGAGGAGAAGATGAAAATGTGAAAAGTTTAACGGACGGACGGATGACGGACACCAAGTGATGGCAATAGCTCACACTGACCCTTTGGGTCAGGTGAGCTAAAAAAGAATCTACTTAGAATTTCATGTCGATTTTTCCAAAGTTATTTCAAAATCAAATTTATTTTTTACTTTTTATTACTACCTTTAGAAAAAATATAATTTTTATTTTAAATCTTTGATGAAATGTCCATGACTCGCTAATTATCGTCTGTGATTACCAGCAAAAGATCAAAGGAGCACAGGTAATAAATTTCGCAGTGTTGGGAGGATTTTTGTTTTCAGGGCAATAAAGGACACGCTAATCCGTGTGATTCCTCCAAGGAAACACCGAGGATTTTTTGGTGAAAATCGGTGTTTAGCAGTTTCCCACCAGGAAAATACTCTGTGTTGACAGAGAGAGAATCAGTTCGCGTTGAGCTAACTCTACATATAAGTGGTCAATTATCATTTTCATTTTTTAATGTACATATACCACATAAAAAAAAAACACATGAATAAGTAACACTCAAGAAATGCAGTGACTTAAGAATAAGGCAAAAATCAATCTCTATTTAAAGTACATATACCTGATTGCTGAGTTTTGTAAGTATATCCTCCGGCCACATAGACGGGGTAAGAGCTGAGAATGGTCCTCCAGGGGTAGGTATAAATCCCTGGGGGTTAGCAGTATGACCTGGTGACATCCCCACATGCACTGAATGTATAATGTCCTCTTCATCTTCTGAAAGAGTGTCCACTGAAAATGGAAAATATCAGACTCAAAACCAATGTTATCCTTCTGCTGATAACATGCAACAAGCACCATGCAATAATCAGTACTTGGACCCTTATTGTTTTTAATATACATCAACGATATAGAAGATGAAATTAATTCTTTTGTTAGATTATTTGCGGATGATAGTTCTCTTATGCATTCTTCAAACGATATTCCGGAAATAGAAACTAATTTGAACAGAGATCTTACTACTCTTGATAACTGGGCAAAAACTTGGTTGGTTAATTTTAATCCTCAAAAAACAGAAGTTATGCTATTTACATTTAGGAATTATCAAGTACCAAATTTATTGTTTAATGGACAAAATATTGAAATTGTCGATAATCATAAGCATCTCGGTGTTACATTTTCTAATAACTGTAAATGGCCAGTTCATATAGAAAATATTTGTAAAAGTGTATCTAAACAGTTATTTGTTTTGCGTAAATTGAAATACACACTTTGTAGGAACAACCTTAACCCTATTTTTATACCACATATATTCCACCCTTTCTTGAATATGGTTGTGAATTGTGGGATGGATGTTCCTCTGGTGATACAAATAAACTTGAACGCCTTCAATTGGAAGCGGCAAGGATTGTTACAGGGCTACCGCGATTTGCCAGTAAAGAATCTTTATTTTTTGAAACCGGTTGGGATACATTAGAAAACAGGCGAAAACGGCGAAAACTTAATTTGATGTTTAAAATAAATAACGACAAAAGCCCTTTTTATTTGAAAGAATGTTTACTTGAATATTCCAATAATGAAAATCTTTATAATATCAGGAACCGTAGTCAATATAGAATCCCATTTTGCCGTCTTGAAACGTTCTCAAAATCCTTTTTTCCGTCCACTATCAGATTATGGAATTCTCTTGATCCAGGACAAAGAAACCAAGCGACTTACACCAGTTTTAAGAACTCCCATACAAAAGATAATTTTACTGTTCCTTCTTACTATTTGATTGGTTCTAGAAATGTGAACATTTGGCATACTAAATTACGTCACCGTTGCAGTCAACTGAAAGCCGATTTTTTCTTAGTCAACTTATGTAATGATCCAAAGTGTGATTGTGGTCGTCCAATGTCCATTTGAAGATGCTATACATTATTTTCTTGAATGTCCGATCTTTCATAACATTAGAATACAATATATCGATAGCCTTCTTCCTTATATTACACCAACTATTGACATTATTTTATTTGGTTCAGATATACTTGACCAAGGAACAAACACTGTTATTTTTAGCAATGTGCATAATTTTATTATTCATTCTAAAAGATTCTCCAATTAGCTCGACTCTGCTTAGTATTTGTAGTATTTTAGATTATAATGTACTTTTGTTTACAGTTCTATCAGTATTTCATTATATCATTACTCACATCTATATAATATTTGCATTGATTATTTTCATATATTAATTATCTTGTGTATTATTGTGTTTAATATCATTGTACATGTTGTAGGGAAAGAACCTAGTAAGTTGCAAAAACTTGTATTCAATCCCACATATTGTTCTTTTTGACAATAAAAATATGTTTAAAGTAAAGTAAAGTAATAAACACTGTATGGGAACAACAATGGAGAAAAGCATTAAACTGTTATTGTTCAAAAAACTTCCCACTAAAGTTTACTGGACAGTTACAGTTCAATGCTATTCTTCGTTATGGTACCAGTCCAAGTACCAATATCTGGCGTTGTTCCAATACGGTGATAAAGGTTCACTTGCTGCAGACTATACAGGAGCTTTGAAGTCCACACAAACACCCACATCCTGAACCTACAGTATACAGAGAAACCATACAGAAGTCAGCATGAGGCAAAAACAACACCAAGAGACATCCCTTCCTTGTTGAAAATATCTTTGAAATTCAATACATGCACTAAAACTCCTTCAAGAACAGATTAGATATGCACTGGAAATATCAAGACTTATGACAATTACAAAGTGGGAATAACCCGTCACATGACAAATTGAAATGTAAATGATACAGCTGAAGAGTCTGGCGGAGAGCACCTTTAGGTCAAGATCTGGAAAATCACCATAGGTAATTGTACAGCAGCCACATTTCACTGAATACCTTTTATCAATGCTACAGGGCTAAATCTAAATTTGTACAATATTTTATACTACCGGTAAATTGCTCAGACAAAACAAAAGAAACTAAGACTAAGCCTATTTGAAATTTAGATGTAACTTTTAATTAACATTCGAAATCACAAGTATTCTTTTTAAAGAAGGCAGCATACTCAGTTCTAAATGAGCACCAAACCAACAGCTTTTACCAATTATGACTTATGAGCTTCTTTTATGGAGGAAGAAAGACAAAAGTTCCAATCTTGGATGTGTAAGGTTAGATTTGAGACTAGGGTTTGGGTAAATGTCCTATTGCTGGTGTTATTTTGGGAAATGGGTGTTAGGGTATAATTTGAGAAAGGGGTGCTATGGTATCTCCCATCTTGGACGGTATTAATCTAGGACTGGCGGTCACCCACCTCCTTTTTGGGACTGAAATGCCAATTGTGTCATCTTATGGTCATGTGGTGGGGATGTTATCTGATAAACGATTTATGAGCGATGCAACAGATTCTCATTTGTATACCGGCGTCAAATTCGACACCAAGATATCGGCTGGCACATGTTCACCTTCTGTAGCCTTGCTGCTGTATCCCTCTGAATTCCAACCGCCAAATACAGATTTTGCATATTCCATATTGACGTTTTTACTTTTCTACCATTTAAAGTGTGGGCTGTCACTCTACATTTTCATTCAGTAAACATGTATCGATTTTTCAGCTCTGACGTGCAAATGTTTTGTTTACATGCGGATGAATATAAAAAACGGAAGTGAGAGAAAACTTGCTTACCAAAGCAAGCAATGACAATTTTACGTGAAATATTAGTAATATCTTAAAATATTATATTTTTTCCCTCAAATTTAGACAGGTGCGGTTAACATATACGCGATACATATGAAACGGACTATTTTGTCATTTACGGTCTGTTTAAAATAAATATTGCGAACCCCGTACTTTCTCTTCGCTAACCAAGGGAGACGATCCCCTCTTCTTCACCCATGGCAGATCAAACTAAATTTCTTAAGTCTCTATTGGTGGCACCTAAATTTATCTGCATGCCCAAAATCATATTTTAAATACATCGGCAAACGAATACCCAAGGAATACCGAATACCCAAGGAATACCGAAGCAAGAATTCTAAAATCATAAATCCAAAATCACTTTAACTTTAACTTTACAAATAACTTAAACTTTGAGAATAAATCATAGTGAAACTATTGTTCTTCAAAGAGAGATAACTTGGCTTGAAAATGTGGCCGCTGAATCTTCCAAGGGTGAAGCCGGTAGAGGAACGGATCGTAATCATTGGCTAGCGAAGATGGGAACAAATGCACACGAGACAAAGACTTTAAAAAAACATGGTAAACCAAGAATGTTTTGTCCTTAATATTGAAGTCACAATGAGGCTTTCAAAAATAAGCTTTGCCCATACATCATAATATAAGTGAAAGATATCTGATATGTCAACGGCAAAGGGATAAGGCATGAATTATATAACTAATCAATGCTTTCTCCAACATATACATGATAACATACACATGACATATACAAAGGTACAGAAATTACATACACATTACAGCAGACAAACGTGCAGCCGGGGTCAACATTGATACTCGTGAATGACATGAGTCAATAAAACAGATCTTTAAGAGGTCAGATTTCATATTTTACGTTCTGAAAAAATTCACTGCAACAAGAGGCCAAATAACATTTATGTAATCGGTTCTCCTTCGGCTTATAAATTACAAACACCACAATCTCGTGGTCAAATAGTTTCTTAGTTGTTTTCAGTGCTAGTAGATAGGTAGACACCGCAGTTTTTGCGCCTGTCCCAAATAACTAAATACCGAAGTTACTGTGAATTTAGGTTCTGCATATGCGCATTTCGACAACTTATGTCTCTTCAGTGCAGATAAAATCTAAATGTTTGGAATACCATAAACTCAAAGATGTTTAAAAACTGATAGAGAACAAACAACCAATAAGATCTAAATTAAAGCCAAAATCAGCTAAGGACAGAGCTTTGCATGAGGGAGATACTCCTTACTTTTCAACAAAATTTACAAAAATTTAGATATTGCAAGGTTTCAAATAGAATCGGCTTTCGGGTCAGCACCGAAGTACTGACTACTGGGCTGGTGAATACCCTTGGGGACTAACAGTCCACCAGCAGAGGTATCGACCCAGTGGTAACAAATAACTAAATACCGAAGTTACTGTAAATTTAGGAATATCTTGGTCATTGGCTTGTTCTTGTTTTCTTATAAAATTTTAGTTTCTTGGTAATTGGGTTATTGGATGTGGTTTGTTTCCATTGATTTATTCACTTTTTTTTACCTTTTTGGAACATCTAGGGCTTGGTATATGGTGTGAGGTTCATCACTGTGCTGAAGACCGTACGGTGACCCCTAGATGCTTTGTTTTGGGTCGTTTTAACCTGGATATGGGATGTTGTCTCCTTGACATTTACCCCATTTTCTTTTTTTTTCATAGGAAATGTAAACGTAGAAAACACCCTCACTTATAGTGCAAGGCTTATCTACATAATATTTGACCAATAGTCTACCAACATGTCCAATACATAATACAATTAACTCTTTCTTCGTCAATCTTCATTAAAAATAAAATACTGTCCAAAATTTGAATTCAAATACGGGTTTTTGAGTCATGTTCGCATACCTGACAACATCAGGAGGCCTCAAAGGGGTTATGACCCCTTTATGATTGGTCAATTGGGGTCACGATTGTGCGCCAAGACGTATGTTGAGGTAATTAAGACAAAAATTTCCAACAAAGGTACTATGTTCATGTTTCGATATAGTCATTCTATATACATATCTTAAATTGCGGTAAACAATGTTGGATATGTCATTGGAAGTGAGTGTGTCAAGGTATTTCTATATTCACAGACCATTTAAAGGCTATGGAGTTTATGACGTAAACTTCTTTTACAGTCAGCGTACAGTTGTTTTTAACTACTAGTATCTAATTTAATTTTGGTGCAGTCCATGTTATGGATAGACAACTAATTTAATTTTGGTGCAGTCCATGTTATGGATAGGCAACTAATTTAATTTTGGTATACTAGTAGTCCATGTTATGGATAGACAAATATTTTGTAAAATATAAGAAAACATGTTTTAAATAGGAGAAATGAAAGGATATGGAGTGAATGTACATGTGACAAAAGCGCACACAATACATAGAAAACTCCAGTTAATCAAGGACAGGGCTTTTATTCCTGTCTACATCTTGAAGTCGCCTGAGGTCTTCAACCAGAGGTGAACAATATTCACCCCCTCAAGCGAGATCAAGAAGGCCTATTTCTAAGCTGTTAACCTCCACCTTGACAGCCGTAAAGGGGGCCTTCAAAAATATTGTTATATAAGCTTTTCAAGAAACAACAGCAGTAGAATAGTGAAGGAACAAAGTAGTAGAATTTACAAAAATCGAAGTCCAAAAATATGGTCAAAACGAGACAAAGAATTGGTTTAAATGAACATCATGGTATCCGATAGCTTGTGCGCCCTTCAAAAGCAAAAATCCTTACTACCCGGTCTCTTATCGTATAGCAGCACCTCAAACTCAAATATCATAACATACGTTCCTTTTGGTCAGTCTGTGATTTCCCAGTAAATAATTGCTTCTGCTGCCAGCTGGTAAGCTTGTGCCAATCTGTCACGTAGATCATGCACGTGCTTGGTGGAAGGAAGCTATATGTCTTTGTGAAGACCAGATGGTAGGTCGATTGAGGGCATGAATTTCTGTAAACATCATGTGAAATGCTCCAGTATACTGGTGGCGGGTGTAGCTGTAGGCATTTACCATGGGTGCTACACAGGTTTCCAGTTGGTCTTCTGATATTGGTCCAGTGTTCCTCGCATGTTGAGAAAGATGCAGTTTAAGCGCTCGCATATATATATTCATTTTCCAATGAAATTATACGGAGAGGTCTTTGGCTTCTTCATACCCGTCAAGTTGAAGAGTTCTTTGATTAATTTTCTCTCGAAGTTAATGCCTTAATTTCAGTGTACCCTTTCTGGTATTCAATGGTGTAGGATAAATTTATCAAAGAGTGCCCGTGCAGTGGTCTTTGCTGTCTGAATCTTTGCTCGAATAGCCCCTTGAGCATATCTATAATAAAAGTATATCATGTGGTCGTTTCCCAAATAAACTGAAATTTGCAAGAGTTACAGCTTTACATAAAGGAGGAGCAACAGATACTCCTTCGAATTATCGCCCAATCTCCGTCCTTTGTACTATATCAAAATTTTTTGAGAAACACGTAAGTTCTCAACTGTATACATTTTTAAATAATAACAAATTATTACATGTGTCACAGTCAGGTTTTAGACATGGTCATTCTTGCCAAACAGCTCTAATCAACTTATTGATGGGTGGTTGAAATGCATGGACAATGGTGAAATTATTGGAAGTATATTTGTAGATTTCAGTAAAGCATTTGATCTTGTAAATCATGCTTTACTCTTAGAAAAATTGAAATTTTACAATGTTGGAGAAAAATTGATGACTTGGTTAAAATCATATTTATCTCATAGAAAACAGGAAGTTCAATGTGGTAGTCTTAAATCAAACCAAGCTTTTATGACATATGGTGTTCCACAAGGTTCAGTTTTGGGGCCGCTCTTATTCATAATATACATCAATGATCTACCACTTCATATAAACAAGTCGGAAATTGACTTATTCGCTGACGACTCAACTTCACATTGCCATGATAAAAGTATTGAAATTATTACCTCTGTGTTGCAAGAAAATTTGAATGCAGTTGATTTATGGTGTAAAAATAACTCAATGAAAATAAATTCCCAAAAAACAAAGTGTATGCTATTAGGTTCAAAACAAAGACTTTCAGGATTCTCAGTTCTTGACATTAAGAATAAAGATGTTTCTATTGAAAATGTTCACGCACAGAAGCTACTTGGTATTGACATAGATGAAAATTTAAGCTGGAATGAACAAGTAAATAGGATCTGTAAAATACTTTCATCTAAAATATCACTCTTATGCAAGTTAAAGTCATATTTACCAACACATGTACGACAATTATTCTATAGCTCTTATATATTACCTTATATTGACTACTGCTGCACGGTATGGGGAAGTGTATCTAAACATGAGTCTGACAGAATTATAAAGTTACAAAAAAGAGCAGCAAGAATTATCCTAGACTGTGATTTTTATACACCATCAAAATTTATGTTTTCCTCCCTGAAATGGTTATCATTTACTGAGAGAGTACAGTACCAAAATTCTATTTTAATGTATAAGATTGTGAATGGGATGGTTCCAGAATATTTGCTTTTGCAGAAAGATACTAAATCTCACTGCTTACGTTCTTCTTCAAATTGTGATCAATTCATACCCAGACCAAATACAAATTTTTATAAAAGATCATTCCATTATTCTGCCGTAGAAATTTGGAATAGATTGCCAACTTCTATCAAATGTTCAAATTCTTTAGAGGTATTCAAACAACATGGTTTTGATTACTTTTTAGCAAGCCCTAAACATGATGCTTTAACTTTATAAAATTGTATTTATATCATTATTGTCTATTGTTAATGCGTTTGATATATTAATTTGATATTTTATATGTTGATTTTAGAGGACCCTAATGAAAATTAGACTTGTTCTAATTAGGTTACCCTCTTTAAATAAAAAGTTTACTTACTTACTTACTTACTTACTATCTATTAAAGTGGTCTGTTATCACCGGAATATTCTGGTGTCATCGTCTAGATTACCTTCAAAGTAAGACAAGCTGGAGTGGAAACTGTGTCTGTACCTTTGACTGCTTGGAATGCACTGCTCAACATTACTTTTCATTCCAGGCCAATCGAAAGAGTCATGGATGAGTGACATCGTCCCATCTTTTCCTTGATGACCCATATCCTTGTGAAGATCTTGTAAGACTCTATTGACATGTTCAGATGGTAAGACTAACTGTACTTTCATGTGGTCACCAATGATGACTTTGCGCTAAAGTATGCCAACCTTGACTGTCAAATGTCAAAATTGATGGAGAAGTGGCATAGCCTTCTGTAGTGGGGTTTCTTTGGGCTCCCTGATTTAGCAGATTGCACTCTAACTGTAATTAAGATATATCTAATTAGTCATGAACCCAAACTAGTATAGTAAATAATCTATATTGATACACTATTTCCAATACCTATAAAACATACAAAAACATAAACTATTTAACAAAACCCAACACTACCACACTTCCATGACATGCTTCATAAAATGTTTTATCGATTGCTCAATCTAGAATATCATTCTCAACAATTTCACTGTCCTTTCGGGATTCATTGAAAGGCTCTCTACATAATAACCTGCATAACGGCCTCTCACTGATACTGTTGATGTCTTCAGATGAAGTTTTGAGTATAAATTTTCTTCCGTAGTGTGAGGCGACAATGTTTTACCAGCAGGCTAAGTATCTTGAGCTGGCCGAACACGCACTCCTTGACCCATCTTTCAAAATTACGTTTTGTCAACTATATGCGATGGTCAAATTTGCTATTTAAAAGACCATCGCATAGTCCCTGGGCTTCAAACAACGGCAGTAGAATACCGAAGGAACAAAGGGGTGATATTCACAAAAAAGTCCAAAGACAGGGCAAAAACGAGAACACAGAAAACAATGGCGTTAGACACAAAAACAATGACGCCAGACAGACACAAAGCACAGTACCAGAAACCACAACATTCAGAACAAAGGCACTCACAGTGTGAACTCCAGTGAAACTGAGAGTGACATCAGGTGCTCCGGAAGGGTAAACATGTCCTGCTCTGTTAACAGCACCGTCACACTGTGAGTGATTCAATCCGGGAAAATGTCAAAGTCGGTAGTCAAATCCGGGAAGACGTGAATCTAGCTGAAAATATCCACTTTCATTTGGGATACTGACACGTCATATCTTTCACGTCAAATGTTGTACACGCTCGGAAGAAAAATGGTAAATTGACTTTTGGACATGTAGCTGACTTCTATCAACAAAAGGATAGATGCACGTCTTTCCTGAGCTGAGGAAGAACTCGGTTGTCTTGCATGCACCACCGTTTTTCAGCCTTGTCGACATGAAAAGTGGATATCATCAGTTAGAGATCATATATGAACATAACAAAAAACATTGTTTTTTGTCGTTTTAACCTGGATATGGGATGTTGTCTCCTTGACATTACCCAATTTCCTTTCTTTTTCATAAGGAACTAACCGCTTTTACGGTTTGAACTGTATGGTTCTACGAGTACTCAAGGATGTAATTTGGAATGACAAATGGCCAAGTGCCCTTCGAAAGGATGATGCAAGAACGTTTATCTGACCTTCACTCACAGATCTGTGGTATTTTCATCGACATTTGTTGTTGATAGGCCGGGGGTCGTATGAAACGTCTCCGACAAGCCAACTAGAAACTTGTACCTGATAAGCATTCTTTAGTCAAGAGAAAGGTGACCTACGTTGACCACATTATATCAGCATACGGTATGGAGACTTAACTAGACAAGATTTCTACTTAACAGATGTGATATTTAACCTCGTCATACATGGTAGGTGGAATGTGCCGATATCTCTGGATTCTCATCCAATAAGTCGATCCATATTTTTACTGCTGTTCTGCTAATGTTGCAATCATCTGTGGCCAAATGTCCTCACCTAAATTAATTAAAATAACTCCAATGTGTAGCTGATCATAAGTAAGGTCACTCTGGGTTATCTTTACTTGGTCAAGTACTGATGTAAATGAAGATGAATTTAAAGTTTGCGTTGGTTAAATGATAGCAGGATGAACT
>MJUU01007469.1:68982-91474 GCA_002080025.1 Modiolus philippinarum | reverse complement strand
GATTTTTACTGTGAGTCTTTTTGTGTATTTATTTTTTAGCCATTCACCACACATAGGGGAGGGTTTGGATCCAAGAAAACGAGTTTAACCCCACTGCAATTTTTGCGCCTGTCCCAAGTCAGGAATATGTTGGTCATTAGCTTGTCCTTGCCTTCTTATGAAATTTTGGTTTCTTGATATTTGGGTTATTGGATGTGGTTTATTTCCATTGGTTTATTCACTTTTTCACCCTTTGGGGCCATTTAGGGCTTGCTATGAGGTGTGAGGTTCCTCAATGTGTTGCAGACTGTACGGTGACCCCTAGATGCTTTATTTTGGGTCGTTTTAGCCTGGATATGGATGTTGTCTCCTTGACATTTGCCCCATTTCCTTTCTTTTTCATACTTTAAAGAAACCAACACAATGATTTTGACTGAAATCTAAAAAAATTGGGAAATTTAACAGTTTTTTTAAGCATGATTGAAAAATTTTAAGTTAGTTTTTTGCATTATCAATTGATAGTATTTGTTACTTGTCAAGATATGTATACTTTCTAAACATCTGTGTTCTTGTACTTTTAATACATTTTAATATTTCATTATTTTGGTACGTATGAACTGTACAAAAAAGTACAAGAAAACCGTAAATCAAAGATTGCATTTAAAGTACAAAACAAATCATACCTAATAAAGAAATATATAGAAAACCAAAACATATATTGTCGAAATTGTCAAATTCCCCATTTACCTCTGAGAATTGGTCTGTTTTTGGAGTGTTACCGACATGGTACCCAGAGAAGTAAACATGATGTTTTGCAGCTAAAACTAAAAAGAACCAGAGGCTCCCAGGAGCCTGTATAGCTCACCTGGCTTTCAGTTGCCACAATAAAGCTAACATTTTAAGTTATATAGTTGAACTTCAGTCTCTAAAACTTTGGTAGCTCATACACCACCAATATCTTGAAATGTATTTAAAGTCTCATCATGTTTTACTATATTTCTTTGTTGGGACAAAAACGTTCTTGCTAAGGACCACTTTCGACACAAGTTTTCAAGTTGAGACATCATTTTGTAAATGACAGTCAACGACAATTTTGAACACCATATTTTTAAGTTACGACCACGTGGTTACGACATCAATATCTATTTTATCGGACAATGTTGAATTTTCCCGCCTTTTTGGCAGCCAATTTGAAATTGGCGGTCAACGAAAAATTTTCAAGTCCGATTTTGAAGTCGTAACTTCAATATCTATTTGGAAACCAAATTTCATTGAGATCGGACAATGTTGAATTTTCCTGCATTTTTGGGGGCCTTTTTGAAAATGGCAGTCAACAAACAATTTTCAACACTGGTTTTGAAGTTGCAACATCAATATCTAATTGGAAACAAAATTTCATTGAAATCAGACAATGTTGAATTTTCCTACCCTTTTTGGCAGCCATTTTGGGAATATCTGACCACAAACAATTTTCAACACTGGTTTTTAAAGTCGCAAAATCAATATCTATTAGGAAACCAAATTTTATTGAAATCGGACAATGTTGAATTTTCCCGCCTTTGATATAAACATAATTTATTAATCAACTTGTCAAAATATAATAATACACAATTCCATAATTATAAATAAATACATGTTAACAAATTGTTTGGCAGTCATTGTGAAAATGGAGATTAACGAACAATTTTCAACACCAGTTTTGAAGTCGCAACAGCATGGCAGACATTTTATCAATTTACACTTATAAACCTTCATCTTCTATAGTTTTGGAAATAAAAGACGAAAAATATGAAAATTTTGAAAATGCCGTGAAAAAAGGGAATAACTCCTACAAGGGTTTTGGGATTTTCTTCCAAATTTCAGGGTTGGTAGATTTAGGTATGCTGGACATTTTTGCAATCAAAGTTGACCTCTATCTGTTATGGCAGATACAAAATACAAAATAAAAATAACTAAAATTTTGAAAATTTTACAGGAAAAGGGCAATAGCTCCATAACCGGTAGTTGGATCTTCTTCAAAATTGCAGGGCATGTATATCTTACCATGTTAATCATTTCTACTTTGTCTGATTTTTTTATATCTGTAACGGTTTTCGAGTTATTTGCACTATACAGCAATTTACCCCCCTTTGTTCTATTTTTAGTAACAGCAGCCATGTTGTTTGATCTTCGGACTAATCGAATATAATTTTGAAAATGCATACCCTGGTGTTGATTCAGGCCAAGTTTGGTTAAAATTCGCCCAGCAGTTTCAGAGGAGAAGATTTTTTAAACTGTTGACGGACGGACGGACGACGGACGCAAAGTGGTGGGAAAAGCTCACTTCGCCTTTTAGGCCAGGTGAGCAAAAAAAAACCATCAGATAATCTGCATTAAAACAAAGAGTCGGCGCTTTTTGGAAAGCTTTTTATACCTCTTTTGCGGTGAAATTGGGTTTCTAAAATTGTTAGAAGCCATCAAGACATATATTAAATCCTTTTATATCGGGAATATTGAGGGTTTAGTATGACAAATGAACCTTTCCGAATGTTTTATTATTAAAAGGAGGTGCTTTTCAAATCCCAAGGCTGAAGTACATGATTTTTTCTTCAAACAAAACCGAAGCATGACCCTAAAAAAGTAGAAAACAAAAGATGAAAATCAGAACTAATTATCATCAGCAGAAATGAGCATTTATATAGGAGCAAAAACCAATGTTGAAAAGGCGATAGATTTGTTTTGTATAATGTAAAGGAAAAAAAACTGTAACATGACTTTTCTGCATAAATCCCCAAGATGTATAGATGGATTAAAGTGAAATAATTTTCAGTTTGAAATTTTGCCACAGAAAACGATACATTCTCACAAAAGGGTAATAGGGGAAAGGGTAGAAGCATAGGATGTCTAGCTATATGTGCTTCAGTTATTTCATAAAATCACGTGAAATTAACAATCTCAAAATCAAACGTTTAGTTCGACTTGTCACTTGCTTTTATGTCTTTCTTTCATATAATATTCAATATAGTATATATATACCTGTTTTGTACTCTTCACTATACATATGTGTCTGTACTTTCTTGTTACATACTTCTACTATTATATTAATACTGTAAAAGTTCTATTCGACTGCCAGTTGTATCTTTACAAAAAATATCTAAATGTTCACTAAAATGTTTTGTACTTATAAAAATTGTACTTTTGGTTTATAGATAGGCGACTGTTCTCTCTTACACTGTTTTGTTCCTAAGTGTAATTTGGTAATATGTACTGTACAATACGACTACGACAATATACTAACAGTACAAGACTTCATGTGAGGAGCAGTCCTCGAGGGTAGTAAAAACTACCGAAAAGAATTGTCAAGAGACAAAGTCCGAGAGGCAAATAGACTACGCAGGTGCAAAACCACCGGAAAACTGTAAACCGCAATTGTCCTTACTTGGTACAGGTATCTCAAAAGAAATTGTGAGTTAAACTCTTTTGTTTTGGGGCGCCAAACTTTCCCTTCCGTTGCGGTAGTGTCCGGCAACACCTCAACAGCAACTGCCTTTATATTGAAAGGTCGTAGAGAGTAAAAAGTGATGTTTATCCCAGTATTTTGTGAAAAATGAATCTTGAATCACAGTTCGTACCAAAAGTTCAAATTTTTCACAAAAGGACTGATATCTATTACAGAACTTTTTTTAATGATCAGACGGAATTTTTGAGAGCTTAATTCATAAAGCAGTTATGGAGATAAATATGTCTAATGAGAAAGTCTATATAATTTGTGCTAGCTCTCACGTAACGAATCAACTGTAAAAACACACACTCCGTAAGCTAGAGACGTTGAAATATTACTGTTCACGTTAGGGAAATTGATAATCTTGAAATAAAAATCGCCCCTTTTGTCGTAAATTGTAGTACTGAGATGACCATTTCCGTCAAATTGGAGATGCAAGTCCGAAAAAGATGTTCATCTTGTGGTTTCTGTCGTTTCCCTTATCTCTTGTTCTGGAGGTTATAATAAGCAAAAGATGCGTTATTAATGGAAAGAACATCGTCAATGTATCTGTAAATAATGAGAAAATACCGAAGTCACTGTGAATTTAGTTTCTGCATATGCAACTTATGTCTTAAGTGAGAATGAATGATCTAGCATCTTTTATTTTATGATCTTTTAGGAGTCCCTGAAGAAATTCAGTCTTGTAAGAATATAAAACCAAGACCACTACATTGTAGTAGATGAGCACAATTTGTGCCCTTGGCATACCAACTTGCTATTGATTAAAAATACATTCAAATGAGACAAAATATATATTATCAATATGAAAACCAAGCATTATAGGCACCTGTTTTTTTTTTATCTTAGCATATTTTCCTATCAAATATGGGTTGTTTGACACCAAGTCAGGACCATTGCAGCTTTTTTTTCCGGCGGTTCGCACATTCATTGTGCTTTTGCCCTTTTGATTTCGGCTCTTTACAATTATTTTGTCATTACTCTCATTAAACCAACTATACTTGTACTCTCAAAGGTATTATAATTTTTTTATTATAATGTGCGAATTCCCAAGATTGAATAAATTAATTCAGTATAATTCAATTTCTTCATTTAGACCCTATTGGTAATTTGTTCTCCATCAGGTTTAACACATATTTCGCTCATGGCTTTCCAAATGTTTTGATGTGATCTGCACTGAAGAGACATAAGTTGTCGAAATGCGCAAATGCAGAAAATAAATTCACAGTAACTTCGGTATTTTGTTATTTATATATATTTCATTATTATGTTTATTTCATTATGCCATTTTTGCACACTTTTTTCAATACATTATATGTTATTCAGGTTTCAGACGGGGTATATAGCGTGACATACCCTTGATGTTTAGTTATATTTTCTGAGGCGAAGCCGAAGGAAATATAATAAACATCCAGGGTATGTCACTCTATATACCCCGTCTGTAACCTGAATTACTTTCATATTCCGATGAACAGCCCTGGTGAAATAAAATCTGCGAAAAATGTTACTCTTATCAATTTCACCATGTTGTTTTCATGTTATGATGTTGTCAATTTCCATGACAACTTATATTACCTGGCAGTTTTCCGAATATATGTTGACATTCAAGGAACGTCATCCAATTAAAAGCAGGCTAACATCTGTAAATCGGAATATACAGTATTCTAATGTCAACTGCATAGAAATATATTGAAACTATATAAATTTGAAGACGGAAAATAACATTTAACACCCACAATGGCAGAAAATTGCAATTACAGGCCACAATCCATAGGGAAAATACATAAGAAAAAGCAAAAACGGAAATAAACTCAGAATAGCCGGACTTGGTATCGACAGGCTAGTGGTAGGGTTGAAACATTTTTTTTACATATTCAAAGCCGATTTGTCTGAATAGCTATGACGAATATAATGTTATGATGTTTTAAGTTGGTTTGCTCTTCATGTTTTGTATTTCTGTCAGGTTTGGACGTTCCTGGGTTTTATCTATCTTAAAGCATTATACATTGTAATATTTTGCACATGGACTACCTTATACCTTTCCATAATTTCATTTTATACATCACAATGAACATTTTGTAAAACATAAATTAGTATATCCAATTTATTTTGTCGCATTCATGTTAAATCTATGAAAATGCAGAAGATTTCAGTATCATTCAAAAAGCCTTTGCCAATTCAAAAAAATTGTTGTATTAAGTTATAAATCAACATTTTTTTCCCAAAAACAAATTTTAAAGGAAAAGTTTGCTACGATGAAAAACATGTGTGCAGTATGCTTGATTTTCTAATTGATAATATATCTGTCACATTCGGAGGTGCTATATATCAACATCAAGTTGGCATACCAAAGGGCATTAAGTTTGCACCTCTTATGGCAGACTTGCTTTTATATTAAGAGACTGAATTTCTTCAGAGACTCGTAAATGATCACAAAAGATGTTAGATCATTCAATCTTACTTATAAATATACATTAATGAGTTTCTTTTCATCAATAATGCATCTTTTGCTAAACTGCTCCCATTTATATATCCGCCAGAACTAGAGATAATGGAAACGACAGAAACCACCAAATCTACATCTTTTTGGACTTACACATTGAATTTCACGATAATGGTCATCTCAATGCTAAAATTTACGACAAAAGGTTCCCGAACATGGACAGTAATATTCCAGCTTCTCCTGCTTACGGAGTGTATGTTTCACAGCTGATTCGTTACTCGAGAGCTAGCACAAAATGTACAGATTTCTCATTAGACATAGTTCTCTCCGTGACAGCCTTATTAATCATGGCTTAAAAAAAACCGTCTCATCCGATCATAAAAAGTTCTTTAATAGATACGAGTCCCTTTTGTAAAAATTTAAAGTTTCGGTCCGAACTCCGACTTATTAATGGAATGATTATTTCTTTTAACCGTTTTCTACCTTTCAATAGTTACTACTACCGGACGTGACTAACGCAATGGAAGGGGAGGTTTGGCTAGCCATAAAACCGGTTTTACCCACCATTTCCTTTGAAATGCTTGTACCAAATGTAAAAAAAGGGGGATAATGGGAAACGTCTACAATGGCTGAAAATTACAATCATATGCCACAATCTGCAAGGGAACCACACAGGAAAACTAAAACAAGACAAAGGACAAACGTAAACAACGATAGGAACTCAGGAAAGCTGGAATTGGTACCGGCTCTAGCAAAAGCCAGTGGTAGGGTTAAACGGGTTTATGACAGATAAAGGGGAGGTTTTGGTTTCCAAGTTGTCGAAATGCGCATATGCAGAATTCAAATTCACAGTAACCTCGGTATTTTGTTATTTGTCACTACTGCCCTGATGGTGGACTGTTATTCCCCGAGGGTATTCACCAACCCAGTAGCCAATACTTCGGTGCTGTCACGTATACCGATTTTATTTCAAAACTTGCAATATTGAAATTTAAGAAAATTTCATAAAAACCTAAGGAGTATCTCCCTCTTGCATAGCTCTGTTCTTAGCTGATTTTGGCTTTCCTTTTTAGATCCTTTTGGTAATTTGTTCTTTCTCAGCTTTTACACACATTTCGGTGTATGGATTTCCAAATGCATTGATTTTTATCTGCACTGAAGAGACATAAGCTGTCGAAATTCGCATATGCGAATTGAAATTCACAGTAACCTTGGTATTTTGTTATTTATAAATGCTTAACTAAGAAATAAGAAAACTGATTATAAACGCAAATTAGAACACACATTTTGTAGTAGTTGTAACCCTGAGGGCGTATGCCCGATTGTTTTTACCATGACCCCGTGGTCAATGTAAAAATTGAAGATTTTAATTATTTAGGTGGGAGTCTTTCAGGAATTTTACCCTAGATTGGGAAAAAGTAGAATTATAACCAGTTCTGATTTGAAAGTTTAGATGAACTGACGCGATCTAAGTCTTGTCAAATGCTTTTCCTACGATTTAATTTTGGACATATCATTTCTCAGATCACGGGTGATTCGTGCATAGTACGATTTTTGTTTATAGATAAAAATGCTGTTCTTTTAAGACGTTAATTAAAACTGGTTTCATGAAACATTATGTACCGCCTTTTCCCCACGGAACAAACAGTAACAGTACAAATAAGTCATTTTGGATTACAAAGTATCGTGTTATTCACTTTGCCATCGATCTGTACTTTTTTTTTTCGTAGACGAAAATTTATTCACTGATGAATCAGAACATTGATCAGCGCTCGTCCTTTCAGAGATGAAACGGTGTTAGGTTCTTATTTTTCCCTAAGATTTTACTATAACCTATGTCAACCTACCTACATACAGTAACAACAGGATGACCTGTTTTTGTTGAAAATTGTCCAAAACTTTTATAAATACACTTATACATCAACCATTTTGGTCGAAATTAATGTTTGTGGCGTAGACATTCTTAGGACGTTATGAATACGTCATTTTGCAGTGTCGTCACTAGGCCACAATCCATCTTTTACCTGTAATCATAAACTGCACACTGAAATAAATTTGAACATTTCAAATGTATCAAAAGTAAACAAACACAAAAACATGGAGAAAATATGTGGCTGCATATAAATAATGGGGTATTATCAATCAAAGAGTTTTGAAGTATCATGTATCTGGCCGAAGACAAATAACCATCAAACAACACAAAAACCATAATTATATAATATCTGACTGCATATAGTATTTCCAGATCAACCAAAGTCAGTCAATATCAACGTTCGGCCTGTATATATTGTTAAAGCAGACATCCTTTATAAAAGTAAATTAAAGTTTTTGCATAAAACTGGGTGCATATAATGACACTCAATGTTCAGCCTTTGTTACTTTTCTACCCTCAGAAATTCTACGACTTTTCTATGGCTGTCAACTCGACACTATCGATAGATAAGAGGCGGTTTTTAACAAATGAGAACGGACATTTTCAGTTTTACTTTTTACACCTTTCCGTATTTTCGGACGGACTCACTGGCGGTGCCGTACAGAGTGCGCAGAAAGAAGTGCTTACGCTTCCGGGAGCACCTTCTGGATTTTTCTGAAAGTTCACACTGTGGGTGCTTTAGTTTTTAGTGTTATATATGTGCGTTTTGTGGTTGTGTAATTTCTTTGGTAGGTTTGTTTTTACCGCGTCTCTTGACATTGATGTATGCAATCTGCTTGGCCTGTGTAATTTCTTTGGTCTACTGTCCTCTCAGGTTTGTTTTTACCGCGTCTCTTGACATTGATGTATGCAATCTGCTTGGCCTGTGTAATTTCTTTGGTCTACTGTCTTCTCAGGTTTGTTTTTACCGCGTCTCTTGACATTGATGTATGCAATCTGCTTGGCCTTGTTCCTCATATATTCTCCAAGGATTTCACAGACTTGCCTAGCTGTTCTGCTTGGCTTGTAACACACCTTGTTAAAAACAAATATAAATGCAATACAACCGTATGAATGAAAAGAAGACCAATTTTGTCTTTTATATTTCCATGTTGTCATTTTCAGTTCAGCGCTTTTGATTGGGGACAACAGTAAGCTAATTCCTTAGCTATTTTTTATTCCAAATTTTCATCTAAGCAATAAAAGGTATGGACTAAATGCACATGAGGCAAGTCTCTGCAAATTCATGGAAGAACCAAGCGATGGAACAACGCTTGTAATGTTGTTCTTCATCTTGAAGTCACTTTAATTTGTATGTTTACTCAATATCAATTTTTATAGTTATTATAAAATTACTGGTAACAAGAATTGACTGAACGAGTTGGAAAACTACACTTGTTCACATAAGAAGAAGATTTTATACTGTGTTATGTGTGGACTCTTTTAGGCCACATCAAATTAATTAATAGATTCTCATCCCCACCCGCCCCATTTTTTCTAAGCTCAATTTTTTTTTTTCAATTATTCAGAAATTTTCTTTAAATTCCTATCAATTTTAGTTAAAATCAGTAAAAAATAAAAAATAAAAGCCTCCCACCCACCCCAGATTTTTTATTACAGGTGGATGAGAATCTACAAATTAACTTGATATGGCCTTAACTGCAACTGACTGAAGCTGTCGCTCGTGCATGTTCTCTGCACTTAAAACTTTTTTTTTTCTCTGAAAAAGAATGACTTATCTATAAATCTGAAAAAAACATTCTATTCTTTATTGACACTAGACGATAAAAAATGTTTATTGTTGAATTTTCAGAGAATTTCAGAATTGAAAATATATTTAGTGATTGACATGAATCTATTGAATATTAATAGATATACATAACATAAATCATTAATAAAAATATGATTTTTTATATGCTTCAAGCAAAATGCGCTGTGGTGGGTCGAATTTAAATTAAATAGAGATCAAACGTTTCAATTTTATTCTATTTCACGTGAAGAGCCACTTTCATTTGATGCTAAAAATGAACAGTTCCCGTCAAGATGGTATCAGCGGAGGAATTAACCATTTTGTCGCCTTCAAGATGGGGGCAATTTGATTGCTAGATTTTTCTATAGTAGACATATTAGTAAAGACATACATATTTCATAGATGACGAGTGATAAATAAGAGGACCTTTCACCTGTATAAAGAGACAGTTAATACAATCCGCCCACCCTTTAATACATTTTTACTACAACCTGGGAGATATGGCTAATGAATGTCATTATCAAGACTGCAGTTTTTTTAAGTACAATTTCCTCATTTTTCAGTTTAATTCGCTGAAATATAATCAGTGGCATATTTGAAAATTACAAGGCACCAAAAATGTGGTAAACTTTAATGCTGTGAATGACCACCTTCGATAATTTATGTGTGTTAACTATTTCAACAATTTATGTGTCTTGATCATTCCAACAATTTCTCCGTGATGACCGTTTACATCATTTCGACAATCTATGACCCATTTATGCCTCTTAACTATTCATACAATTAATGTAATTTGAATAGTTCCATGACCCATTTTCACAATTACCGGTTTGACAATATGGAAGGACAATGATCATTTCGACAATTTATGTCTCTTGATGTCTTTCATAACGTTTACAATTTATTCCTCTATACCAAAACATTTAATAAAACATACAAAAATAACAATCAAATAAGCATAGTCAGAAGATATTTCAATGATTTAAAACATTTCCACAATTTAACTCTAATGTCTTGAATATTTTTATATACTACTTTATTTCAATAACCTCTCAAAAAAAATTTAACCAAGCAGTATGATTTCGGTGTATACTATAATTTCAATGAGTAAACTATAAATGTTACATATGCATACATAATCGGGGTTAATTTTAACAAAGTTTTTTTTCTATTCATACTGAATTAATGAAGCTATAGTCGGTATTACCAAAATTTACGCTTACGACACTTCAACGTTGTGGGGGGGGGGGGGGGGNNNNGTGCACTTCCGGTAGGATTGGGTACAGGCTTTGCTAATACCCCCTTTCATAAAGTTCCCCAACAAAATATCGACCCACTCATATGGTAAATTTCAAAAATAACCAACCCAACTGTATAGCAAAAATGTGTTATTGGAGTAAGAAAACTATTAATTTAGCAGAAATGTTCTTAATCATCAAAAAATTACAGCTACTACTAGATATTCTGGCGCTTTGGGATTAATTTACGACCCATTGATATACATGATGTTAAAAATTACTACCCATTCATATAGTTGACAACTGCAAAAACAGGCCCATTCCAGCGGCACGTCTCAATATAGGATAACCCCCCCCCTGGACACTTCGCCCTTTTACTCAATTGAGTCATGCTTTTTTACTCGTCTTGATAAGTTGGACTTTTTCTAGTTTGATTTTTACGGCGAGTCTTTTTGTGTATTTATTTTTTAGCCATTCACCACACAAAAAGGGGGGGGGGTGGATCCAAGAAAACGAGTTTAACCCCACCGCAAATTTTGCGCCTGTCCCAAGTCAGGAATATGTTGGTCATTGGCTTGTCCTTTTCTTCTTATAAAACTTTAGTTTCTTGAAATTTGGGTTATTGGATGTGGTTTGTTTCCATTGATTTATTCACTTTTTTACTTTTTTGGGGCCATTTAGGGCTTGCTATATGGTGTGAGGTTCCTCAGTGTGTTGAAGACCGTACGGTGACCCCTACATGCTTTGTTTTGGGTCGTTTTAACCTGGAAATGGGATGTTGTCTCCTTGACATTTACCCCATTTCCTTTCTTTTTCATATTTGTTACGTTAAGCGTTCCCAACCAATTCATCTATAAACATTATCGGCCAAAAATAAAATACACAAATTATTCGAAATATATTTTTCCTTTTTAAAGATCCATTCATCCTATTTATTGACCTTTACTTGGTTTTCCTTTGATAATGATAATCTTTGCGATATTGTAACTATTATTTTTTTTATCTGAATTTCAATGGCCGGAAATTTTTTTTTGTCTATTTTTGAGGGTAGCCGGACAAATAGTAAAACTGTCTATTTTTCCGGCCATAAATGATACATACTCAAATAATTTTCATTTATCAATATCTAAAGGCCTTACAATAGTTAAAACTTATAGTTTTATTTCACAGAAATTGCTAATAGACAGCTTATATGTTATTTATTCAAATGTTACCACCCCTATTAAGCTGGTTAATGTTTAGGTAAAGGTAATGTTCAAATATCAAAAACCGTACCTAAACATTATCTGAACCGGTACAAAACGGTATCCAATGTTACTGAAAATAAGACATTTGTTTACATTTTTCTCAACCGGGCTAAACATTATCCAACCGGACTTAACCAACTATACGCGAACCCTTCTTACCTAAACTGTTTATCGAGAACTCAGCTCAATAGGGGTGGTTACAAATTTTCAATGTCAACTGCCGGAAAAATAAACTTTTTGTATATTCTTCCAGCTAGCCGAGAAAATAGCCACTTCGTTTTTATATGGTCACCGACTTCGTTTTCGTGGTGTAGATCGCTGAATAGTGGTTCATCTTTCAAATCACGCCTAAAATCATAATTTTTATCGACGACGTCGCTATTTTGACGGCAGGTTTTATCGAGAAAAATCCAGTTTTGGTGTACAACCTTTTTTATGTACCATCATGATCATGGTTAGTTATGCTAACCTTACTTATAAAGTTTATCCCCTAGATCTACTGTTATATAGTCAGACATTTAGTAATATATCATTTGCATACCTTGTGGCATTACTAATTCTTATTCTTTGTAATGATATTCATTTGAATCCAGGACCTGATGTATCACGTTATAAGTCTAGTAATATCTCTATAGTAAATCTCAATGTAAACTCTGTACGCCATAAAACTGATCTAATATCTGCTGAACTTGGGGTACATGATATCATTTGTCTTACAGAATCAAAACTTGATAACTCTGTAAATAGAAATGACATATGCATTGATGATTATCATAACCCAGATTTATTTAGAAAAGATAGGATGCAAGATAGGGGAGGTGGAATTATTTTGTATATTAGAAATAATTTATTGGCAAAAAGAAGGTCTGATCTAGAAATCCCAGAGATCGAATCACTTTGCGTAGAGATCGATACTTTAAACAATAAGTTTTTACTAGCATGTTTCTATCGACAACCACAAGCTCGAGTATCAGCTTGGAATTGCTTTGATGATTTCTTTGATAATTGTATCGATTGTGGTATTGGTATTGATAATATATCTCTTCTCGGTGATATTAATGTAGATCTTTTTACTATTAATAATCAACATAGATTTCATAGATTATGCCTAAGAACTGGTATTCAGAACATGATAACTGAACCCACCAGGATCACCCCCACATCTTCAACTCTTATAGATCCTATTTTGAGTAACAATTCAGGATTAATTAAGGATAGTTATACTTTAGCAAATTTTTGTAGTGACCATTGTCCTTCAGTTATTGAGCTTAAATTTGTAATCCCACGTGAAAAGTCTTTCATTAATAAGAAATTTGGGATTTTGATTATGCAAATTATGATAATATAAACCAACACCTGCAAGGTTTAAACTGGGATAATAAAATAAATCACTTAAATGATTTAAACCTCATCAATGATGAGATAAACAAAGAAATTATTAATGCTATGAATTTATTTGTACCTAAGAATAAATTTCGAGTAATACCCAAGGACAATCCTTGGATTAATAATGATATTAAACGCAAAATCGTATACATAAAAGAGTTGTTGGGCGTAACCTTGCAGATAAATGGGAGAGTTTTAGAAACATTAGAAATGAGGTTATTCAAATGGTCAGGGAAGCTAAAAAGAATTATATTATTAACCTACAAAAGTCTTTAGTTGATAAATCAGTCCCACCAGGAAAGTGGTGGAGAATAGCTAAAGGTATTACTAAATTTAAAAATAAAGCTAGCAATAAGGGTCCAATTAAGGTTCATGGTGAAATTTTTTACCACCCTGCTGAGAAAGCAACTGCCATAAATGATTATTTTGCCTGTTTCATCTCTGGATAATGAACCGGAACTACCTAATATCCTTCCACTCTCGCCTTGTGAGCTCTCAAAAATAATAATATCTGAAAAAGAAGTTATCAATCAGTTTCAAATTCTAAACAAACCTGCTGGGCCAGACAATTTACCACCAAAATTTTTGAAAGCTGTCTTCCCGTCGCTGGTGAAGCCCATTACTATATTGTTCAATAAAAGTTTACAATGCGGAGTTTTCCCTAGAGACTGGAAGTTAGCCAATGTTACTGCTGTTTATAAAGGAAAGGGTGGAAGTGAGAATGTTTCAAATTATAGACCAATATCTGCAACTAGTTGCTTTGGTAAAATGTTGGAAAAAATAATTTTTAGACATCTTCACAATTACCTTCTCCAAAACCAGATTCTGACTGACAACCAATCTGGTTTTCGTCACAAAGACTCAACAGTCAACCAATCACTAGTCATATATGACGTCATTATGAAAAATTAAGATGTAGGCAAAGATGTAAGGTTCATTTTTGTGATGTCCAAGGCCTTTAACAGGGTATGGCACAGGGGATTATTATACCGGTATAAGCTGCAAAAATATGGAACAAATGGAAATTTACTAAACTGGTTCAGAAGTTATCTCTCTGATCGGAGACAACGAGTCTGCATGGATGGAAGTTCTTCTCCCTGGAAAACTATCAATGCTGGAGTTCCACAGGGATCTATACTTGGTCCTTATTTGTTTATTTTGTTCGTCAGTGACATAGCAGATGTTGTCTCTAATAATATTAAACTTTTTGCTGGTGATACATCGCTCTACTGTGTTGTTGACGACCATAATTCAGCCGCTGAGTCTTTGAATGATGACTTGAATGAATTACATACCTGGTCCCCAAATTGGGGTGTTAAATTTAATTCTACTAAGACCAAATCCATGCTATTTACTAGAAAACAAAATGTTGACNAGACTAACACCCATAAACATTTAGGACTGACCTTCAATTCTAAAGGTCTTTGGAGAGATCACATTGATGAAATCTACACCAAAGCCTGCTCACGTCTCAATATATTGAGAATGTTGAAATATAATATTGACAGAACGTCCCTAGAAAAATTATATATATAGGTTTTATTAGACCAATCTTAGAATATAGTAATATTGTTTGGGATAACTGTACTTAGCAGGAATCAAATCTAATTGAGTCAGTTCAATATGAAGCTGCTCGCATTATAACCGGAATGAGAAGGGAACCTCCAGATCAAAATTGTATAAAGAATTAGGCTGGGACTCCTTGGAAGTAAGACGCAAAAATCAAAAGTTGATTCTTGTTTAAAAGGCCCTACATGGTGACCTTCCTTCTTATTTTTCTGATCATTTTTTCACTCATGTTAATAATAATGATGATTTTCCGCTTAGAAACCCCCGTTATTTTAAAAATACCATACGCACGCACACAGTCGTATAAGAAAAGTTTTTATTCCAAGTGCCTTAGATGCATGGAATCAGTTAGATGTAGATACTCAAAATCTTGCGTCAATTTCTTTATTTAAAAATAAACTCAACCAAGATCTGAATAAAGCGCCGAAGCATTTTGCCATTGGACCTCGAAGACTAAATATTATTTACTGCCAGCTTCGAAACGAAGTTAGCAATCTAAAATATCATTTATTTCTTTCACACTTGTCTGAGAGCTCTCTATGTGAGTGTGGTATGGGTATTGAGGATAATTTTCATTACTTCTGGGTCTGTCCTAAATGTATTCAACAGCGTGTTCAACTCTCTTTGCAACTCAGAAAATTTGGGAATATATTGGATTTAAATACTCTTCTTGGAAACAACAGTGAAATATCATCTGATGAAAATACAGAAATGACCATGGAAGTCTTGTCTTATATTGATACTACTAAAAATTAAGGTTTAATTAACACAGTGATGCTGCATGCATATATACATATGAATAATTTAGTTACATTATTATTCAGCAAAGTGTTTGAATGTCATGATCCCTAACAGCAAATTTCAATTGTCATTTCTTTCTGTTTTGTTTGTTTGTGTATCTTTTTTCCTAGCTGTTTATTCTCTATTTTTATTTATCTTTCATCCCAGTTTGAATTTATTCTGCCTGATTTATGTAAAAAATTTTAAAAAATTATTAAAATTATATTAAAAAAACAGTTCAATTATTAAATCATTGATGGGCTACAAACCATTTTTATTTCTCCATTAAATATCCAAAATATACTTCAACATATATATAGATACATAAATTCTAAGGAAATGTGTTTCATCTTATACTCTAATAATTTATATTTGTTCGCTGTTATTAGACATGCAAATATCTGAAAAATATTTTTGTGTCAAATGTAACTACTATCTTATTGTTGTATGTTCCATCTTGTATGCCTGTTATCCGATCCCATTGAATACTTTTATTTGAAATTGAATTTTTTGGTGTGCTTACACTATATTCAACAATTCATACCGGCGAAATTAATTCGGTGACACTATCATTCAAAAATTTCATTTTTGCAGAAAAATTGTAGGATACGTTTTGATAATAGCGCAATTTAAGGACGATTATCACTATTTTCGGTACATTTTACAAAGATTCTATATGAATACTACAAACATTTAAATAGCTAAAACAGATTTTATTTCACTTTGATATCCAGCTTTATTTGATGCCCTAGCATGTAAAATTTCATCGAAATCCGAAATCATTGGGATTTACGTACCTATGAATTGAATATTCTAATCAATAAAAATAAGATTATTGTTCTGATTCATACCATATACCAATCAAAGAGTCATCATAATCAGCATCACGGAAGGAAAACGTTACAGTACCGGTATATCTCAGAGAGTGCATGGAGTGTTCGGAAAGTCCAATTAGAACAATTCAGTCGCCATATTCCTCTATCTACGATGGCCAACATCTAAATGCGTGCTTCCGTGAATAGGTGAGTGAAAAAATAACGTTTGAAATAAAAATTGTTGTTTTCATTGCAAGAACATTTATTATTAATCTTAATATCTCGCTCAGCGTATATTCGATCCCTCATAGCACTCGATCCTTTTACAGCGGAAGCAATGGGGCTAATACGTTAAATAATCATATGGAATTCAGGCCCTCGCGACGACCGGATAGGAGCAAATCGGGTAAGGAAAGAGCTGAATTATTCGTGTTAGGAAAATCATTGCCCCACTTCAGAGTATTTAAAGACTTTTTAAGACAATTTTCAACGGTTTGACTTTCAACGAATTTCAACTGAATTTGGTGGATGGAAATTCAATCGAATTGGAGTAATTAAAAAAATACTTAACCAATTGTCAAGAGCCAAAGTGCAATAGGCAAAAGACATAAAGGACTAAGTTAGAAAACCACCGGAATATTGTCGACCGCAATGGTCTTGACTTTGGTAAAAAAAAGTGGATTAAACACGTTTTATGGCGCATCAAACCCCCCTTCCATTCCGGTAGTGTCCGGTCGTAAGAGAGCGAAAACTAAGTAAAAAAGAGGTTGTGAAAGATCTTTTTGGGCTGATTGGTAAATGTAATTTTCTAATCCTTACACAATATCAATTAAAATCCATGGTATACGGTACATGTTACTTCTCTAACCCTTTATAAGACAGAGGTGGTTTGCAAACATGCATCACAAACGTCACCGACAAAGACTAAATGAAGTCCTTTCATGTGCATAACATGAAAACATGAATTTGTGGTCAATAAAACATTGTTCAATCAACTATCTCACTGACAAGTCTAACTAAATCATTGATAAATATTATTTTCAAATAAAAAAAATACAACAGGCTAACCAAAGTTTAACCGAGGATAAACGTCAAATCGGAACTACTCGTGTGGTACAATAAAGGTATTTTATGCTGATCAAACAGCACATTGGTGGATTTATAAAGACGCAGTACTCATTGTAAATCAATAGAAATATGTAACATGACTATCTTTTATGTTGTGTTTATAACCAGAGAAAATGTTTTAACACAATAGTTGTTATTTATAACAGTAAAAACCCTAGGTCAACCCCTACTTATATCCTTAACTAACAAGATCAAACACACCGACTCGTCAGACCAAATAAGTCTGTGCAATTAAAAATCTATTTCACTGTACATCCTTTTTCCAAGTGTTTTTTCTTTTGACAACGAACTTGTTTGCACCTGAACTTATTGATTGCCACTATTCGTTGGAGATTGGAACTTCATAGTATTTTCCCTCAGTATAAATGACTTTAATGCAAAATCTGGGGATTGAGCTTTACGTGTTTGAGTTTCAATTTTCATTATTAATAAAAATATCTATAGCTTTGTGCGTTAATGTAAACACTGGAAGATTGCAGGTTAATGTTTTACCACTGAGAAAAAAAATATTATGTTTTTAGGAAAAAAAAAGGCAAACAGTAGCTATCACTTGAAATATTGAAGCCTTTAAAAAATTAAAGGTGCGAATTTCTGAAAAGCCTTCGATGTCACATAAATACTAGTTACATATTATTAGCATTCATAATTTTCACCATAAATTTTCAACGCTACCATCAAAAATCGATCATCTTTTAAAAACAAGCAAATAAAAGACCACACAGTACATCTATCTTCATTTTGTAGACATATAATTATAGGTCGTGTGGTTATCCTTACACAATGAAATAGATGGGCGTTACTAAATTATATTTATGAATTAAAACCTATAATTGAAATATTTTTTTATCAATAGTAAAATGTGGATAATTAATTTGAAACTTCAAAGTACAATTAAATGAACAGTTAAAAAGAAAAAAACACAATCCCTTTTGGAGTTGGAACACTCGATGTCGACGGTAGTCTTATATTTTCAAGTGTTCTATATTAATATATAATTCTTCTGATAAATATAAAAAAAATCGTAAAAATTTACAATAACACAAAGGCACAGTATAAAAACAACTTTAAATTAAAAAAAATAACATAATGGGAGGAACATTTGGGCAATTCCGAAGACATCTTAAGAATAGAATAATAAGAACATGGTTATCCCTATATTTGTAAGTATTTTATACCGAGCGATATATGAAAGTCATTTGTGTAGAAAGTCGTTGATTATTTGATTTATTCGAATTTTACGTCGATGAGCAATATTTCAAGAGGAAAAATATAAATGCGGAAGGGACAACTGCGGCTTTAAATTTTGATTGCCACTGGAAAAAGGAAGAAATGGGTTGGAGCAGGAAATTAAGCCTTCTATACGACCACCGATGAGTCTGCTCTTGTGCAAAAAAATATGGAAGGGGTCTTTATACTGCATTGGGTTGGGCGTCTCTCAACACTGTTTTTCTACAATGTTTTGCATCAGGCTTTCTGTATTATGAACTGACTACCCCACATAGACAGGACATTCCCTTATGGGTGCGTATAAATTCAGCGACAGTATCATTTCAGCGACTATCGTTTCAGCGACATTTTTTGAGTAATTCTGTATATCATTTCAGCGACGTCTTTTCTACGTATCGTATATAAATTCAGCGACATCCAGTTTTAAAAAGATTATACAAAAAAAAAAAAATAGTCTATAATTTAATTGAAAATTCGTATAATTTCGTATAAGATACAATTCAAAATTTCAGAAAAATGTCAACCAGACAGTACTTGTTAGAGGTATTTTTTTTTCTCGAAGACTCGAATTCAAAATCAATGACTGGCCAATCCTTTTTTATTCTTTCTTAATGATACTCAAAAGATTTAAACTTATAGATAGAGATAAAAAATGACACATAAAAATATATATTATTAAATTTAATTTAAAATGGAGATGGATAAGTACAACAATCTCAAGGGCTTTGTCGAGTTCTATATTGTTTGACTCATAGCATACAAGGCAAAAACTACAATCTATTTAGAAGGCTTCATTGTATACATAGAGACAGTGTAATCTCTGAGTTTTATATGATTTAGAATGAAAAGGAATTTTATGAACAATAAATTTTGACTTAAAAAAATATATAACCTTCTCAAACTCCTACTTCCATCTATTTGTGGTGAGTAGGGGCATATGAACTGCAAGGCGTCACAGGTTCATGTATTTTCACAGGTTAATGTCGCTGAATTTATAAAATAAAATGTCGCTGAATTGATATGCTTTTTGTCGCTAAAATGATAATGTCGCTGAAATGAAAAAAGTTCGAAATGTCGCTGAACTTATTATCTCCGCCCCCTATCTACCACCCAGGGACGAGTGCGACTGTTCTGTAAACGGGGCCCCTGAAACCCGATTGTGACTAAGTTATGTGAATCATTTTTTAACGTCGACAATTTCTGCTATGTATCGGTAAAATACAACTTGTAAGGCATAAGGATAATCCGCCAAAACTACTCATGTACATGTATGAGTTAAGCACTGAAATTCACAGCAACAGAACACCAATGAAGTTTGTTTCAGTTTATCAACACAGATAATTGATAAAAGTCTTTGTGACAATACACAGGACATCATTACAGTAAAATAAACAGAGAATTTCCTATTAAAATGAAATGCAATTGCATGTTTTATTATATAAAATTTTAGAGAGTCAAAGAGGATTATCTTTCCGCCTACCAGGAGAAGCATGTCTGTAAATTTATTGTGAATTTATTCGTATCTGTGTGATAACGAAGACGAGTTTACGTAAATATTTCATATTTCTGTGATGGAATAGCAATTTTGGTCCGACAATGGAATTTTTACTGCTATACGTATAATTAAATAAAAAATCCATTTCTACCCATTTTAACTTCAAATTAAAAAAAAATCCGAAAAGATATCAGCAGATATTTTTTTATTATAAACTCCACCCGATACCCTTTCAACAACTTGTTTCACATCAATCGCTTTTATATAGATTTTGTAAAGTATATTTTCATTTCATCATTAGCGATGGTAATTAGCAGTAACTTTATAGAAAGAATGGAAAAATAACAAGATTACCGAACAGTGTTGTCAAGAGCCGAAGTCCATGAGACAAATCGGGTAGAAACTACCGAAAAAAATTGTCGACCGCAATGGTCCTGACTTGGCACAGGCATTTCAAAAGAAATAGTGGGTTAAACAGGTTTTATTGCATTCCAAACCTCCCCTTCCATTGCGGTAGTGTCTTGTAACAACAAGTGGGTAGCAACTCAACAGCATTTGAAAGATATAGTCATTTCTTTCTTTTCGTGTTTTCTTGTTTTCTTTGCCGTCAATAGATCTCAGCGCAACATATAACCAGTGTAAACTTCTATATTCTGATTCTAGAGAAGCTGCAACCGTTTGTTTTTGACTTTAATTGTTATTTTAGCAGTCACAAAAACTGCTACAGTTCAGATTCTATCACTATAAATATGCCAGCATAGTTTGATAGACATGATTAACGTTTAAACGCAATTCGTTGTATGTTTTAAATGTTCTGTACTTAAGCCGTGATGCAACCTTAATTCTATCATCGTTGGTTTCGTAATAAAGGGCAGTTGGTACTTATTATTTGTATGAATCACTCTTATATTCATTTTCAAATGCATGCACAAATGAAATTGCCGTTGACAGGTGTAACAAGAAACACATGGAAATAAAAGGCAAGTAAAAGTGGACATTTACAACTTCTTTCCTGGCTTTTTATTTTTCCTCCAAGTCTGTCCTGTATTTCCGTTTTTATAACATATCCTGATTTGTTTTGAATCAGTTGCATCCTGCATTTTTATCGCCAATATAGCAATCCATGATTTTTTAGCCCCCCCCCCTCAATCCCTGATGCTAAAATTGTCTTTTGTGGTAAGAGTTAAATGAAAGAGCGATATGAGACGTCTTCTTTCTCGCATGTTAAAATATGTTTATATCTTTTTTTTTACTTAATTATATAGATTGCAGTGAAAGATTGAAATTTCCCAGTGAAATTAAAGTGATATAATTAACTGTGGAATTATTTTCCATAATTTCACTCTAGGAAGTGACGTCACAATGGACATTGTCTTAGCGGATTAAAATTGAAAACGTAGTTCATGAAAATATAGAATCCACAACTGCATAGAATGAGAAACAACATTTATATATTAGAGGTAGCTTAATTTACAATTTTTAACGCGAGACTTGCCAAGCGTTTGAAATATTTGAAAATTTAACTATCGAGAGTGTAGAAATGTCGTTTCGCACGAGATATGATTGTGGATTTTATTTGTCTAATGATTTAAAGGACATTTTGGACAAAAAAAATCCCCTATTCTGACGATCTGAATTAAATGTGTTCTTTGAGCGTGACGTCATCAAGCCTGGTCGTCTTTTTTCATTGCCTCACAATGATAAAGTCGGAAAACGGCAAACATATTTGACGTCATAATTGAATCATAAATCCAAAATCACGGCAATTTACAGCAACACGAATTGAGACAGTATGGCAAAGACAAAACAAATAAACAAAAAAGAACGTCACAAAACTACAGCACTAGCAGTGTGAACCCCTATAAAAACTGAGGTATCATCAGGTGCTCCGGAAGGGTAAGCATGATCTGCTCCACGCGTGGCACCCGTCACACTGCCAGTAAAAAGTCCGGTTTTGTCACAGTCGGTGTTAGTCAGTCCGGTAGCAATCTCTGGATCAACCCAAAGATATCTGTTCTCATTTGTGAAACAGAAACATTGTA
>MJUU01007469.1:52890-68927 GCA_002080025.1 Modiolus philippinarum | reverse complement strand
CCTTGATGTATAAGTTTTTGAGACAGTAATTTCGCTCTGTTGACAAAATCGCTGTACAAACTACAGGCACGGCAATAGGGAATGAGTTGTGAAATGTACACGCCATATGCCGGAGAATTGGGAATATTACTGCTCAAAAACGGGAAGTTCACTATTGGAAGGTCGAAATCATCACGCTGGTCGTAAAGTTTTGTTTTCAGACGTCCAAAATTGTCAATGTAGAGGTAAAGGTCCAGGTATGATGCTGGTGATGGTGTATCAGTGGTCTCTTTAATTTCGAGTACATTTGGGTATATAAGATGAAGGTTATCCTGAAATTGAGGATTGTTAAAAGAAAGAACATCATCTATATAACGGAAACTGAAATTAAAGGATTTGGCTAGCCCTTGTATGAACCTGGCTTCATACGAATAAAGAAACAAATCTGCAAAAAGTGGCACACAATTAGTCCCCATAGGTATCCCTATTGTCTGCTAGAAAACTTGTCCTCCAAATAATGTTATCAATCAAGAGAATGACATCCTCCTCTGTATACTTTTTGTGTGAATCAGTGTGATATTTAACAAAATATGCCCCATCTTTACCTATCACTAAATATGAATATCTTCTTTCACCCTTTTTAGTGTATTAAGTCCCGGATTACTGACTTAAGCTTATGTGTGGAAGAGTAGTATAGAGAGTAGAAAAGTCAAATGTTTCGACACTGTTGCAGTGGTTGAGTTCAGTTGAAGAAAGATATTCTAATAAGTCTTTTGAGTTTTTGAGAATCCACATCTGATTCACTCCAATTGTTGAGTATACTTTATCGCTATATATCTTGAGGCCATCTTTGACTGCAGTAAGTAATGAAGTGAGGAGCTCAGAAAGGGGTTTTGTTGTGCATTTGACAGACCCAGCAATGTATCTCTATTTGTAAGGGCATTTATGTAATTTAGGTACCCAGTAGATACAAGGCAGGTTGTTGTTCAATTCACTAAACTGATACCAAAGGAAGACAATACTGATTTGTGATTGTTTAGTATGTTCTCCCTTGGTATGGTGGAGAGTTTGTATGTGGGGTTGCCAAATGAATTGTCAAGGAATTTCAGCCAATCGCTTGCCGAGAACACCATTCTCATTCAGGACAAGCGATTTCTCTCACCGTTCAGGAAACGTGAAAACAGGACAGAAATTAGAGAAATATATTTCTCAAAGTCCTATGTTTTTCTCGTCAATTTCAGGTCATAGGACATCAAAATGTTGACCAACATGTGCATAAAGTGTTCTGGATACTTCACTGGTTAAAATTCAATTATGACGTCAAATATGCTTGCCGTTTTCCGACTTGACCATTGTGACGCCATGATGACGCCACGCTCAAAGAAATGTTTTTGTTGAAGTTTCTTGAAATCATTAGAGAAATAAAATCAACAAGCGTATCTCGTGAGAAACGTTATTTCTATTTTGTTCTGTTTTAAACACCTTTTGAATTTATGGTCTTCCAAATGTTCAGATTTTATCTGCACTGATGAGACATAAGTTGTTAAAATGACCATCTACAGAAACTAAATTTACTGTAACTTCGGTATTTGTTATCTGTTCCCATTGGGTCGATGCCATTACTGATGGACTGTTAGTCCCCGAGGGTATTCACCAGCCCAGAGTCATTACTTCGGTGCTGACCGAAAGCCGATTTTACTTGGAAACTTGCAATATCTTAATTTTTGAAAATTTTGTTGAAAACTAAGGAATATCTCCCTCATGCAAAGCCCTATCCTTAGCTGATTTTGGCTTTCCGTTTATATCGTATTTATTTGTTCTCTGTCAGTTTTTAAATTTTTTTTGAGTTTATGGTCTTCCAAATGTTTAGATTTTATCCGCACTGCTGAGACATAAGTTATCGAAATGGCCATCTGCAGAAACTATATTTGTAGTATCTTCGGTATTTTGTTATTTCTACTCTCTCGATAGTTAAATTTTCAAAAATTTGAAACGCTTGGCAAGCATCGCGTTTAAAAATTTGAACAATTTAACTATCTCTAGTGTAGAAGTGTCGTTTCCCGCTCGATGCGGTTATGGGTTCTAGATTTCTCCTCTCTGGGAAGAATGTTGTTCTCGGGGAAGTGATTGGATGAAATTCAATCAGGACGTCAACCATATTTGCTGTTTTCCCGACTTTACCATTTTGACGTCATGAAATAAGGCAAACATGCNTGGTGACATCATGCTCAAAGAACACATTTATCTCGGATCATCAGAAAAGGGGGGGGGGGTAATGTTTTTGTCCAAAATCTCCTTCAAATCATTAGAGATATAAAATCCACAACCGTATCTTGCGAGAAACGTTATTTCTACACTTTATATAGTTAAATTTTCAAATATTTCAAACGCTCGGCAAGCCTTGCGTTTTAAAATTTGAAAAGTTAGCTATCTCTAGTGTAGAAAAGTCGTTTCTCATTCGATACAGGTGTATATATATTTACACTTTGTAAAAACAGTGGTAAATCTAAGCTCATCTGTTGTTACATTCTGGGGCTAAATCGGGTTATACCGCACCTAATCGAATTTGTCCACAGCTGTCAAGAAATAACACAATACCGAAGTTGCTGTTAATTTGGATTCTGCATATGCAGAAATATAGATTTCGTATTTTAAAGACTAGTTTCCCCTTTTAAGCTTTCCTAGAAGGATTTTCGGCTAAATATACTTGAAAAATGTGTAAATCAGACTCCAGTATAACGACAGGAGTACAAGTCTCAGTATTTGTAATTAAAAGAAAAACTTTTGCTTTTTGTTTGGAAAAACTTGCTACTACAATAACATAAGCGCCGAATTTTGAAAATCAACGTAAGGATTTTTGATGTATAAGACTTAAACATTTTGGTGGTAAACAGTTCTAATAAGAGTTCTTCCTTCTTCATTTTTCATTAGATGCTTTATATTTAAATATAATGAAGAGCTGATAAAATCTTGTGTTAAGTCTAGTTTTTGCATTTCAAAGTGGCATATGACCAATAAAATAGCCATATGCAAATAACTAAATACCGAAGTTACTGAGAATTTAAATTCTGCATATGCACAATCGACAACTTATGTCTCTTCAGTGAAGATAAAATCTAAACGCTTGGAATACGATAAACTCAAAGATATTTATAAAAACTGATGGAGACGATCTAAATGTAAAGCCAAAATCAGCTAAGGACAGAGCTTTGCATGAGGGAGATACTCCTTAGTTTTCATCAAAAATTTACAAGAATTTAGATACTATAAGGTTCCAAATAGAATCGGCTTCGGGTCAGCATCGAAGTACTGACTACAGGGCTGGTGAATACCCTCGAGGACTAACAGTCCACCAGCAGTGGCATCGACCCAGTGGTAACAAATAACTAAATACCGAAGTTACTGTGAATTTAAATTCTGCATATGCATATGCTATTGATACCTGTGTGAATGGATAAAACCTGCTTCTGAATACTGTAGACAGCAATGTTATTAAAACTTCCAAAAAAAAAAAAGAAAAGAAAAGAGAATTACCCCCAAAAAACTGAGATAATGTTTATGAAAGGTCGCGACTTGCAAAAAAGGGATGTTTGATGACGTGATTGTATCGCATCTGCACTAAGAATGTAAACCATAAAAAGAAAATACCAGACTTTACTGTACATTTAGATTTTGCAGACTTTCATTTCGACAACTGGTGTCTCTTCAGTACAGATCAAATCAAATATTTGTAAGACCAAACAACAGAAGTTACATACAATTTGAGAGAAAACAGAAAGTCCAAAAGTCTACTCAGCCATTTGATTCAGAACAGTTGTCGTTGAACATTTAGGATAGTCCTGACAATATACACGACATGTTTACATGTTCATTATGAAATTTCAAAATTATAAAAAAAAATGATAAAAATAAAACAAATAAAAATAATAAACATAAGCTTGTCGGATGTGATTAAGTATCTCATTTGTCAAACGAAAACATTTGTCTCAATTAGCATAAACTAAAGTCTCCATTAGTAATTCGGTAATGTTTCAAAAAGATGTATGATAGAACACACAATGTGCCCATACAAAAAATATACTATAGTTATAGGGCGGGCAGGGGTTTAAACAGCAGATTAACCCAGTCACATATTAGGTTGGCCGGGAGACGACCTTGAATTGCCTGTTTTATATCAAATATACTTGAAAAATCGAAGAAAAAAAATAAAAGTGATCTTGTTTGAGGATAGAACATACATTTTTTCTATCTAACCCTTTTCAAATCAATAAAATATTTGAAAAAGTTTAAACTTTAGATAAATTGATTTTATGAACTAAATGTTCTTAAATGTACATAAAATTTTAGAAATGAAGTAAAGTTGGTTTTTGGTGTAAAAAGTGACAAAAAATCACTTTATGTCCCCTTTGCAAATACAATAAATACCAAAGTTGCATAGAAAACGGTAAATTTCGTTAAGCTGTTCACGTGTTTCAAGGAGCAGAAACTGGTAACTACAAAATAAGCTTAGCAGGAAGATTTTTTTTATAGGAAATCACTAGCTTTGTAATTACACCCTTTAAACGCCTAAAGATACAATTTTCTCACTGATGCATTTGATATGAAAAATAAATTTCTTAATGAGCCCCTTCCTCATACCACTGATTTATAGATCGAAGCCTATTCTATTAAGTTAGAGAAAATTGTTACCATAGTCTATTAGAAAATTGCAATTTTCGGATGATTAGGGCTATGTTTAAATGCAAATTTACCGATATCAGAAGCATACTGTCAAATTAAGGCACGTTTTACCATGCTTAAATGATTTCTAATTACTGTTTGATATAGTGAAATTGAAGATAATTACAACGAGATAGTTCTCCTGATTATACACATCCCGCACTAAATCAATACCTTGTCCAATCAACATAATGACCATATTTACTGCGTAACTATTGCGTGAATACTCAAAAAGTTTTTTTATTAGGCAAAATATAAGACAAAAGTATTCCGAGTGAAAATAATTCATATTTTCACAACGACGAAAGAGCAAATGGTTTGTTGTTTTACATTGATATAAAGACCACATAAAATAATATGAACGCATGAATGTCAATACTCTATCTTAACCAAAAATATCAATTACAATATGATAAGTTTTTAAGGATTGAAGTTTCAAAACTACGGAAGCATGGAGGGGACATGTGATTTTTTTTACTCGTGGCCACGACATACTAAGTCGTTCCCACGAGATAGCTATGTCGTTGCCACGAGATACTAAGTCGTTTCCACGGCATACTATGTCGTGGCCAAGAGATAATTATAAACTTTTAAGCCTTCAACAACGAGCTTTGCTGATACTCATAGCTATCTCGTGGCCACGACTTAGTATGTCGTGGGAACGAGATAGTATCTTGTGGCCACGACATAGCTATCTCGTGGCCACGACTTAGTATCTCGTGTCCACGAGATAAAAAAAAATATCACATGTCCCCTCCATGCTTCCGTGCAAAACAGCCAGACAAATAACTCTATATATACAATCAGCCAAGACAGTTTGGTGCTAAAATCGTCTGAGCGAATAAACGTTTAATGAGGAGCTTATAATGTGCAAGCGAATACTGGTCTGAAACTCCAACACTGCGTTACAGATATACATACAAAAATACAATGGAGACGCAAATCTTGCACATTTATTTTCTGTATAGCCAGGCCAATTAGGTATTGTGTTATGGTCTCATGTTTATTTACTTCATATCCTTTCGTAAAATATTGATTCCAAGTATCATGTATAATTCTTTTGTAAGAATAACTCGTCGCGACTTCGTTTCTCCGTGTCATTTAAGATCTCATTCCTTCACACTTGACAGATGGTACCACTGTTCAAGGCGACAAAATCCCGGATATGTGGAATGATCTGTCATCTTAATTAACTAAAATTCTGTTAAGTATTTCATTATTCATGATAGAAAATAGCACTTCCGTATTTTTGTCATTTTACATTGTCTTGAACGAATGGAATATTAGTGTTAAAAAAGAAATTATAAATCATATTATTGAAGCACATAAAACCAAGAAACCCAATAATTTGAAGAGAAGAATTCTGCAACTTTTCTGTATGATTTTCGTATACCGAACTTTTTATTGTAAAGAATTTGTTTCTGTTTATTGCGTTTGTTATCTTCATTTTTGTTTTTGTTTAACAGTGTTTACTATTTTCAAGTTGTTTTAACATCTTTGAGTTTATGGTCTTCCAAACGTTTAGATTTTATCTGCACTGAAGAGACATAAGTTGTCGAAATGTGCATATGCAGAAAATAAATTAACAGTAATTTCGGTATTTACTTATTAAATTAGTTATGACCATACGAGCATATAATCAGGTATATTCAAAGGAAGGTCACATTTGCATTGCTTTCTTGTTGCAGATCCCGTTCTTTTACATCATTAAAATGACGACTACTAGTCATTCAAATACCATGATAAAATAAGTTGTATATAGACTGCTGCAAAATTGGACATCCGACCTGCAATGCAATCTATTTCAGAATATATATATAAAACACAAGGTTAGACTCCGTTCATCAAAAGACTAGACAAAATGAATGCAACGAAGTCAGGTTTCTGGCGATAAAGAAAAAATAAATTTCCTTTGGACATGTAGTTATTCGTCGTCATGTAAAAACAGGTTCATTTCTCGCCACTTGACGTAGAGTAAAAATGCATAAAAATACAACTTCATCATCATTATACGCAGTGAAAATAATTAGTTATGACAAGAAGAGAAAATACAGAAACATTAACTCCCTTGTCTATTATATATTCCGATCATCTAAGAAATAATAAGAGTGTGCCAGACCACTACTTTTATGTTTTCCATAATTGCGTTGCTATGTTTGAATGAACAAACTGCATAAAATATAGCATGTGTAGTACATATCTATTATTTATTACACTTCCGCAGAAATTTCAAGCTTCTTAATTTCAGTGGACATTATAGTATCTGTAATTTTTAAAGGATGGGTAAATTTTTCACGTTATACGATTTGTTCTGGTATGGGACCCTAAATAACAAATGTGCTAGCAAGGCCGGCCGACGTTCGATGAACAAGTATCTATTAGTAAAAGTTCCATATAGTTATTTGTCCTCCATAAACTCCTTCCTCTGTCCCTAAATGTTTTTTTTTTGCGTAACTGTGCGGTCCTTTGAGTCATTTGTCTTCAATCAGCCAGCTTCTCTGTCCTTTAATTCATTTCTCCATCAGATCCTTCCTATGTCCTTATCTGATTTGGCGAAATTTTTATGACCTTTAAGTAATTTCCCCTCCATTAGCTCCTTCATATGTCATTTTATTTTGACGTAACTCTTAGACCCTTTAATTACAAAAACAGGATAACAGCAAAGTTATTTGTCCTCAATATCGGCCACTTCCTAAGTCCTTATCTGATTTTAATGTAACTTGAAGTCCTTTTAAGTTATTTCCCCTGCATCAGATCCTTCATATGTCCTTATTTGATTTTGCGTGACTTTCTCCTCCGTCATATCCTTGATATGTCCTTCAGTTATTTGTGCTCCATCGGGTCCTTCATATGTCCATATCGCATTGTGGCGTAACGTTTAGACCCTTTAAGTAAATTATCGTCCTTCAGCTCTATAATGTCATGTGATTTTGTCTTATTTTTGATCCAAAGTTTGTTACCGGACTGACTAACACCGACTGTGACAAAACCGGACTTTTCACTGGCAGTATGACGGGTGCCACGCGTGAAGCAGATCATCAGTGGCGGATTTAGGGGGGAGTAGGCCTGGCCTCCCCCTTGGGTTGGAAAATATTTAAAATTCCTAGGGTTTTTAAAAAAAATTGGGTTCCGCCCCCGCCCCGCCACCCTTATGGAAAATTTTGGGTCGACNCCCCCCCCCCCCCCCCCCTTTTAGCAGATAGTCTGGATCCTCCACTGATTATGATACCCTTCTGGAGCACCTGATGATACCTCAGTTTTTATAGGGGTTCACACAGCTAGTGCTTTAGTTTTGTGGCGTTCTTGTTCATTTTCGTTTATTTGTTTTGTTTTTGTTGTACTGTCCCAATTCGTGTTGCTGTGAATTGCCGTGATTTTGGATTTATGTTTTTAGAATTTCCCTTTTCCTCACTCTTGCTTCGGTATTCGTTTGCCGATGTATTGGGCCCTTTACGTTATTTGTCCTCCATCTCGGCTCTTCATACGTCCTTAGATGACTTTGGTGTAAGTTTTAGGCTTTTTAAGTTATTGTCCTCAATCAGTCTCTAAATATTTCTTTATCTGATTTTGTCATAACTGTTAGGCCCTTTAAGCTATCTGTCCTCCATCAACCCCATCTTATGTCTTTATCAGATACTGCCGTAACTTTTAAGCAGGTCAAATTATTTCTCCTCCATCAGATCCTTAATGTCCTTATCTTATCTTTTCGTAACATATAAGCCCCTTATGTTATATCTCCTCAATCAGATCCTTGATATGTCCTTACCAAATTTTGGAGTAGTTTTTAGGACCTTTTAGCTATTTGTCTTCCATCAGGTCCTTCCTATATCCATAACTTGTCTTTGCGAAACATTGAAGCCCTTTAAGTTGTATCTCCTCCATCAGATCCTTTATATGTCCTTACCTTATTTTGGAGTAAGTTTTAGGACCTTTTAGTTATTTGTCCTCCATCAGCTCCTTCCTTTATCTTTATCTAATCTTGGTGTAACCTTTAGGCCCTTTGAGTTATTTTTACTCCATCAGTTCCTTCACATGTCCTTATCTGATTCTGACGTAACCTCTTTAGGCCTTCAGTTTTTTCTCTCCCATAAGATCCTTCATATGTCCTTACCTGATTTAGGCGTAACATTTGAGACCTTTAAGTTTAATTTTCCTCCATCAGCTCCCTCCCATATCCTTATCTGATCTTGGCGTAACATTAAACTCCTTCATCATTTCCTAATCATGTCCGTATCTGATTTTGGCTTAACATTTAGCTTAAGGCTCTTTAAGTTTTGAGTAACTTTTAGACCCCTTCCAATATGTTCTTCTTATGCCCTTCGTCTGAGTTTGGCGTAATATTTAGGTCCTTTAATTTATGTCCTCGATCAGATGTCCTGATCTGATTTTGGTGTTACTTGAAGGCACTTTAAGTTATCTACAGTGGTCCATCAGCTCCTTCCTATGTCATTACCTGATTTTAGGGTAACTTAAAAGCCTTGTACGTTATTTGTTCTCCATCAGGTCCTTCATATGTCCATATGTGATTTTGGTGCAACTTTTAGAACCTTTAAGTTATTTGTCCTCCATCCGCTCCTTCCTATGTCCTTATCAAATTTTGGCATTACTTTTAGGCCCTTTAAGTAATTAGTTCTCCACCAGCTCCTTCATATGTCCTTATCTGAGTTTGGCGTTGTTCTCCATTGGTTACTTCATATGTCCTATCTTATTTTGACGTAGCTTGAAAGCCCTTCAAGATATTTGTATCAGCTCCTTCAAATGTAATTATCTGATTTTGACGTTACTTTTAGGCTTATTAAGTTATTTGTCCTCCGTCAGATCCTTAATATGCTTTGAATTTAGAAGCTGATCTTTAATTAAGAATCAAACATGTATTCAGTTAGAGATATCGTCAATCAATTAAAATTAGGTTTAATTCCGATATGTATCTTCTATTGTTTACAGAGAGGTAAAATTCCAGTGAAAATGGGTTTAATTCAATGAAAGATAGAATATTTCATTATATATTTAAAGATGGGCACAGTTTATTTAGAGATAGGTTTCTAAGCTGTTAACTTGACAGCAAGAGGGCCTTCGAAAATACTGTGATACTAGCTTTTCAAATAGTGGTAAACGGCATATTAAAAAACTTTAAAGATATGTTTGATATCTTAAAATCGAGATCATTATCACATTGTAATAGCATTAAAAATTTTTGACTGCTCCACACTTATATTACCATTCCGCATGAACAACTGAAATATAATTCATAGATTTTTCTTCCGTAAGAACGGCGAACGAAGATATAAGTATATTGCAATAGACAGAGAACAAGCTTACTATGTGAAATACGACTCGGAATCACAGAAAAATACACAGTTTCTGATCGACAATATATTTGTCAGGTTTGGAGGACTTGTTTTGCAACAGACCATCGGAATTCCAATAGTCACAAACTGCATCTCTTTAAGCCGATCTTTTTTCTCCACTCTTGAAGGGCTTCTTCAAAATAAAGATAAAAAACGGGTCCAGCCCTTTAATTTCAGCTTCCGCTATATAGATAATATTTCATCACTAAACAAGGCTAGCTTTGGTGATTTTTTTCATCTTATCTATCCAAAAGAGCTCGACATTAAGGATACTACAGATACTTCCAAGTCGACCTCGTTCATTGACCTTCATCTTGAAATTAAAAAACAGAGGTATACTACAAACTAGGCTGTATAACAAACGCGAGGAATTCACTTCTACAAAAGTTAACTTCCCTTTTCTTTGTAGCAACATTCCAAAAGCGCCAGCATACGAGGTTTACCTCTCACAACTCAATCGCTACTCAAGGGCTTGTGGTCGATACAGCGACTTCCTTGATAGAGCGCAGATGCTTACAAATAGACTTTTTTAACAAGGGTATGTTACCAGTAACTTAAAGTCATCACTACAGAAGTTTTACGGTCGACATCATGATCTTGTGGATCGCTATACTATATCTGTTTCCCAGATGGCAACAGATCTTTCCCTTTACAACTTAAGTTTGTTTTTCCTCTACCAGATTTGACTTTACTACCGGAGTTGACATGTTCAACTCAGCGGGTGTCTTATAAGAAGCAGAATGTTCTTACTCTTCCAATGCACATGATCTCACCCATGGTTTTAATTAGGTCCGTGTTGTTCATCTGTATGTGTGTCTTCATTTTTCTTTTCCGTCCCGTACTCATGTGGTGTCCTTGTTTCTGGTCTCCAATATTGCCGTTGTCCCTGGATTGTTCTTTTCTTTTGACTGACAGTTCAGTTCTTACTTACTTTATCATTTTAAATAATTAAATACAGAACTTAGTGTAAATTTAATTAAAGATATGAATTGAACCTATCTCTTATGAAACGAATATAGCTATAATTATTCGAATATATATTAAATTGGCTTTCCATAAACACAAGTTGAAATAGCCATTTGCAGACACTTAATTTACAGCAAAATCGGTATTTAGTAATTCTTTACATGGTAAAACCTTCTGTATTCTGCCATTGTATATTCACGTTATTCTGATGATTCATATAAGAGGCTCTTGGGTGAATATTTAAACATAAGTACCTAAGCAAAGATGACCTGTTTACCATTTAGCCACATAGAGTTGACAGAAATATATATATATAACATAGTATATAACATAGAGTTGACAGAAATGTATATAACATAGAGTTGACAGAAATGTATATAACATAGATTTGACAGAAATGTATATAAAGAATACAAGCCAACTTACAACGTTATACTGTCTTGCACAAATACATGATTAAACGTTAATTGCTGCCCGGAGAGCAGCCGACAACAATCGCGTGCGTAATATTAATGATGTCGATTATATAGTCAGCGCATGTCGCCCACAGAGGAAAAATGCAATGAATTTTGCTTTGGGTTCATTTAAACAGCACGAAATGGGTATTTTAAATCTAAATCGCTAGAGATTTCGCATAGGAATTTCTATAGTCATTATTAACTATTACAGATAAAAGTGCATCAAAAACAAAAAGTAGAAGAAATGGGGATCAACTTTTTGTTTGTATGAATTAATTTTGCGACAAGAACAGCAATATCAACTACAGAAAATCGGGGTGCAGTCATTAAGCCCTGTTGACACTATCAAAATTGCTATAAAAACCCTATTCAAAGGAAAAAAAACTAAGATCAGCTTCTTTTCTTGGTCAAAGTTGTTTCTTGACACTAGCAAATTTTTTCGGCTAATGGTAAAAATTTGTTCACAAGTAAAAGGCTCAAATTTCTTCAACTGAGGATGAATTATATTCAAAATGTTTACTATGGCTATTGTGCATAAATACACAATGTCAAATTGTAGTTAATGAAAGAAAGAAGCAAAGGTATATCTTTACCAGTTCACTATTAGGATCATGCAGAGTCCAAAAGTCATTGTAAAATGTATCTCGACATTCGTCAACCGCAATTTTCTTTTACATTTGATTTTGATTGGATAATTTTCAGTTTTTTAGCCACTTGTGCTTCTGTTTTGTAAATAACAGTTGCATCATTTCATGATGATATTTTATATTTGGTTAATTGAACTTAATTCATGTTTGAGTCCATCAAAGTTTTAAGACATGCACAGTACAAGAAAACTTTGATAGTGTCAACAGGGCTTTAGACAGACTAAACATTTTGTTGTCGTGCAAATCTCTCACATATTTAGGGTTTGGTTATTTTTTTCTCAATGAATTTAATTCATTTTATGTGCGCCACAGGATAAGTAACAAATAACAAAATGAGATAAGTCGTCGAAATAGAACTTGCGAATATCAAATCGACTGCTGTTTCCAATTTTTTTTTATTCGGTTAAAGAATAACAAAAAATGATCAGTCATTCAGACAGAAAGATGTATTTTGACAACCTGTAATTAAGATGTCTTTTACGATGCGTTGAAACATGAATTTCAAAAGTAATGGATTTGTCTCAACGTAATCATTAAATGATACCCGAACGAGTATATAGATTGATATCTTAAACAATGGAAAAAAATCATCTGATAAGAGACTAGTCAAATAACACAATTAGCCAAGACGTTACAGGGAGTCCCCATCACGCAGCAATTTACATTGATATGATAAAAGGCTGGGATGTACCTCTAATTAGTTCTATAATCCCATCCTACTGGGTTGACAAAGCTAATACAAGACCAGCGATGAAAACCTCACAAGCGGAAAAATTGTTTTGACGGTAATAAGCTGATTTATTCCTAGCTAACATTCATGTTCAAATCTAGCCTTAGGCAAACTGCACTGTCTTGTGACAGTTGTCCTCTTTTGATTTTTACTTGATAGAATACGTGAAATTATTACTTTTTTTCGCTGCTATTTTAAATTAATTTCACAATTGAATACCGAAACAACAACAAAAAATCATGAATCTAGAATACATGGCAATATAGGGATTACATTCAGACAGAGAACTTAAATGACGAAGACAAACAAACAGAACATTATATAAACACCACAATAAATAAAGCAGTAACAGTGTGTACCCCTCAAAAGACAGGAATGTCATCATGTGCTCCGGAAGGGTAAGCATGACCTGCTTCACTACTGATACCCGTCAAACTGTAAGTAATATCATGTAAGTTAAAAGTACTCTAAACATCTTAATTAATAGAGTAGGAACATAAGATTTCCGGGGCGGACAGAAACCCACCACAATTTTGCCCATAAACGGTCTCTTGGGATTCTCTTGTTGTTCTTTGTCCTATAGAATGTACCGATTCTAATTTCTTTTTTCCTCTATGTTGTAAGTATTCGTAAAACTTTGTGCAATATACGCGGTCTATTTTCCCATTCTTTCCTTCTTCAATTTGACTTGTAGTTCCTTTAACAACAGTTACTTGTTGTTTAGTTGACACGCTCACGTACATGTATTTCTTTTTTTCTGTTACTTCCTTCATGATTTTATCCTTCAATTCCAATTTCCCCCATCTTTTTATCAACACTAATGAGGGCGCTTATGTTTGGCATTAGAATCCCATTTGTTTGTGTGTTGTCGGAATTGTTTTCAGTCACTTTTTTCGCTTTTTCATATTTGTCGCTTGTAACAAAATCGTTGTCAACTGTTATCAATACTATCCAAAATTATTTTGGCGTAGGATTCTGGTGTTTACTTACAAAATCATTTAAGAAAGGTATGAAAAATCAAATTCAAAAGGATACACTGCTTCCCTGATTTTAGTAAAGTGTTGATTTTCAGGTCATCAGAAAGGAAGTTAACAGCTAAACATGTCCTTAAAGAAGAAGAAATCTTTCTATCATTTTCGAGAGTACTTTTAGGTTTGATTTCAGAACAACAGGTTAATGTAAGGCCTATAGATTTGTAATGTTAACCATATTCTGTGGCCTTGAAAAAAAAAACAAATTATACCTATTTAATATTCTAATTAAATAAAACCAGTATGTTCATTATTCTATAAATGCCTCTTCAAATCTCCAAATTTGTGCAATTACATCACTACGTCGCCGAATAAAACATACACCTAAATACCTCTCGCCCAAACAATAATACATTTTTATCTGTAAATTCATATATCTATTGAGCTGCATTTGCACTTATTTTCAAATTAGTCGCTCCACTTGTCTGCCATTGTTTTTCAAATTATGCAGCTATACTGCAGCCCTGAAGTAATGGCCATACGTCTTGTAATCTATATTTGAAGAAGTCTAATCTTATTATTGGGAAAGATTATACAGGAATTAGGTAACATACAGTCCAACAAATTTGATTTAGTACCTTTTTACAATAGCTTATTTGAGTTACATTTTCACGGTTAATATAACTTTAATGATCATGTTATTCAAGAATGCATATATGCCATGTCCGTATCGAATCGGATATCTGTTTGAAGTTAGTTTTACATTGAATGCACTCAGCGATTGTCATCATTGCAGTTTATTGATAACTTCGTTGCAAGGTGGACCGAATACTTAAGTTAATTATGTATCTAAATGGTAGCCTGTGCCTTTAATTACACAATTAAAAAGAGGGAAATTACAAGATTATTGATTTTATTATTATTTATTAGCGTATAATTAAGTATCATGACAAGGGCTTTGGACAAGATTGTTTATACAAGATACAAGATTTTATTTCTCCAATCATGGGCCCATGAAGGGCAATAACATATCACAATCATGATTAAGCAAGGAACAAAACAAACATCAAGAACGCTACATATTCAAAAGAACAATACAGCTTTCAAATGTATGAAGTATATATATATATATATATATATGGATTTATAGACAGTTTAATAACAGTATATTTATATTATTTAATTGATGAATTGATTGAGGTCGGTGTCGCAATGGTAGGTTATTTTCTTCTCATTTGTCAAGCTATATTTTTACTTATCAATAGAAAAATATAAATAACATATATTGTTTTAATTCAATAAACAGAAACAGTCAACAAACGGATATCCATTATGCAAGAATAATATCAAATTAATAAATCGGTAAATAAGTTCAATATTTAAATGTCTGATAACTCACTATTTTTAAAGCACTATAATATCCCCTATTATGGTTATTACTAAATAATAATGTTCACATCTGAAGCAATTAAATAAAAGCTTATCTGAAAAATAAGATTTAAGAGCAAATAATACGATTAAAAGTAGTGCAAGAACATAAAAGGTCTGTAAAATAAGGGAAGGATTGAGTATACACGTAGATCTGCCAACATCTTTCAAAAAACAAATCCAATCTTTTTTGCAATAAAAAATCACATACATAACATCCATAACATATAACTTTTTTCCCTTTTCACTCTTAAAAAATATGAATATTTGTTTACATTTCTTTAACCTACAAGTCATTTAACCTGTACGTGTCCTCTCTAAAAAGAACATCAATAAAAACAGTTTCTACAATTGCAAATCAAAGTGAACAAAGGCCAAATTAATTTATGACTATCATTTCATATTCAACACCCAATATAATTACCGGTTAAAACTGACTGTTCAATGCGTCCTTATGGAAAAAGTGCACATAGATTTGTCCAAGCTTTTTACCAAACAAGAATACACATGATAAAGATAAGGTGCATTGTATCAAACAATGACGATGCAAATACTATAGCAATTCATCAATATACAAGATTACCATCTATATTTGGGGGGTCATTACCCAGGGGTCATTATAAGTTTTGAGGAATAAAAATTTATGTTTGATTAGTATGATAGTTAAATATCAAGGCGATTCGTAACGAATTTCATAGAAAAACACCGAAATACTTCAATAAGTTAACACTGTACTGTAAATGTTATTACTACCCACGGTTTTCTGCTTTTCGAGCATGTACACCCCCCCC
>MJUU01007469.1:38473-49119 GCA_002080025.1 Modiolus philippinarum | reverse complement strand
TTGGATTTTCTTCAAAATTTCAGAGTATGTAGATCTTGATATGCTGAACATTTTTCAAATTTACACTTCACCTCTATCTGTTACAGTTTTTGAAATAAAAAATAAAAAATGCATAAATTTTGAAAATTTTACGGAAAAAGGGCTATAACTCTAAGACGGTTTTTCCGATTTTCTTCAAAATTGCAGGGCAGATAGATCTCGTCATTCTGAACAATTCTATCCTATGTCAGATTTTTGATATCTGCAACGGTTTTGAAGTTATTTGCCAAAAACAGCAATTTACCCCCAAGTTCTATTTTTAGTAACAGTAGCCATGTTGTTTGGTCTACGGACATAAAAATCACAAACTTGAAAGTGCATACCCTGGTGATGATTCAGGCCAAGTTTGGTAAGTATTGGCCCAGTAGATTCAGAGGAGATTTTTGAATAAAAGTTAACGGACGGACGGACGGACGGACGGACGGACGACGGACGCCGGACGATGGACGCCGAGTGATGGCAAAAGCTCACATGGCCTTTTGGCCAGGTGAGCTAAAAAGCTGACCGAAAAGTAAAAATATAATGCACCAAATAGAAAAAAGAAGGGAAACGGGGAATGTGTCAAAGAGACAACGACCCAAAGGGGCGTTATAAAAACTAGTTTCCCAAAGTTTGATACATTTTGAGCCCATGACTCCCAACAAAATAACCCTGTTCAAGACGGACAAATGGTGAAAATCATACTCTGCTCTGAACTAGTAAAATATTGTAGCGACATACTAAGAATCATGCCAGTTATATTTAGTATTTATTGGATATCTGGCATAATTGTTGGCAACATTATGTTTTAGATGGAAAACGTGGTTATAATTCATGACATTATATGTAAAAACAGACTTTTTAAGCATGTAGCCTGTCTAAGACAACAAGATGACAAAAAACAATCATTTACTGCGGAACAATCATACAAAACAATTTATTGGCTGTAGCCTGAAATTCAGAAAATCTGTGATTGGTAAAGCAGAAATTAATCTGATATATCGGAATGTTTCGAGATATTTGATGCTAAAATAAAGGGCTACGCCGAGCGCAGCATGATACGACCGCAGCATGTCGACCACTGAAGTTTGAATAAGTGTAATTTAAAAGTGAATAAGGACACAGTAACTAGATTGACACAATGAGGAGCTTGACACAGTAATTAGCTGGACACAAACTAAGGAACATTAAAATTAGCCCTTTTCATCCCTGAAAGCTCCAAAACTGTAAGATTTGATCAAAATTGTTGACATACTACTTACAGCAAATATCAAGATGAATCCAAAGAAAAAAATTCCTATCAAAATCCGATTAAAAATAATGACTCAACATATTTTCAAAAATTGCAATTTTGGCTCCTTTGACCCCTTATAGTTTGGAAACGGTAAGAGATATGCCAAATCTGTTGACATACTACCATAAGCTTACAACAAGAGGAATCTAAACAAAAAAATCCCATCAAAATCTGATGAAAAATAAAAAATTTAGGTAATCTGCATGTTTGCAATTTTGGCACCATTTGGCCCCTCTTAGCTCGGAAAGGAAACAAGTTACCAAAAATCTGATTGTGCACCACTATATCAATTTTTCATTTAGAATCCATTGCAAAAAACTGCATCAAAATCGGACTAATAATAAAAAATTGAAATTTTTGAAATTCGCCCCTTTTGGGCCCATTTATCTCATGAACGGTACATGCCACGTCAAAACCGTTGACATACTCCAGATAGGAAATTTCCTCAGGAACACAATGAAAGAAACCCCATCAAAATCTGATAAAAAATAAATATTCTACAGGCAAATATGTAAAAACACCCAATTTTGCCCTTTTTGGCCCCTTTTTTATAAACGGGAGGGGCCAATATCACAAAAACTACACCCAGCCTTCCTTTTGTGCCAGGGAACACTGTGTCAAAATTTCATAAGGATTGATCAACTTAAACTTAAGTTATTGACCAAAAACAAAAGTGTCTACAGACGACAACGACGACGACGACGACGACAGCGCCATACCATTATACGACCACAATTTTTTTGCGGTCGTATAAAAACTGGAAATAGCTTCTCTGATTTTTATCATACCTTTACAATGGGAACATTTGGAGATACATTAAAATCTACAATTCAGTGAAATAATCTTGAGTGGTATGGCGAAAATATTTATACATTGAATTAAAAGAAAAAAAAAGAAATTCGAAAATTCCCACACGTATCGGAAACATACATGTATTTCAAAATTTGGAAATAGTTGTAACAAGGTCTTACAATCACTACAGTTTATACTGATAAATACGTAACATGAAATGTTTATACAATTTGCTATGAAAGTTATGGCTTTTTCGTGCATTATTTTCAAGTTTGTTATAGGTATATCATATTAAACACTTCAACTACTTTTATTCATAGCAAAAACGTTAGCAAATATTCAAACGTAATATTTATCATGTTGAAGAATAACAAGGAACTTATTATGGTATGAGTGGACTCAATGGTTTAATAATTCAAATGTGCAATAATACAGTATCAATGTTTAGCTAATATCAATAAACTTTTTGTATATCTTAATATGTTAATGCAATGAAAGTCAAAGCCCCAAGTTACATCTAATAATCATATTCTTTATTTAAATTTATTCTCAAAATTCTAATACAATACCCTGTATCGTTGACAAGTATACTGAAGCTCAAGATGCGATGAATATCACTATATTGACTGACAAATAGTCACTTATCATACAGACCACCCAATGATATCTTAGTGTGACAATAATACAAGATGTACACAAATCTGCTGAAGTGAAATATCCAGGTAAATCCCGCAATTTGATTGGTTACCTTGACAGGGGATATGAGACCGTATCCCCGTGGCAGCAAATCACATTTTTTAAACGCTTTAAAAAGAAAATTTATTGCACTTATAGCAGAATATAAAAGTTATTCGGGCTTCACAGGGGATACGGGTTCATATTCCCTGTCTGTATCCTATATCCCCATCGCCTGACGGCTCAGGGGATATAAAACACAGACAGGGAATATGAACCCGCATCCCCTGTGAAGATTCCCGAATAACATATAGTATTTCATTCATAGCAATACATTGTAATGATTGCCAGTATTACAACATTCATGATTTTTTATGGGGAAGTGAGAACCAGCACTAATGATCATGGCTTGAAACAGAATAAGTCGCTGAAATATACAAAAAAAAATTGAAACATCGACACAATTTATCTCAGGTTTACAATTCAATCGTTTTAACGGCTTGCCAAAAATGTTCTGTGTTGGATTGTGTTTCCCTGATTCAGTCGAATTTTATACGGATTTTCCTTACTGGTCTCTCCCTTTAATCGATTCTGACTTTTGTTGTCACTTTTATCTAAAATTCTATATACAAATGTAAGAATACAAAACAGAAGTTCTCCGGTCTGTAAGCAATTGACCCAGTAGACAGTACTTCGGTTCTGGTCCGAAAACCGATTTTATTTTGAAAGTTGCAATATTTGCAAAATTTAAGAAAATTTTGTTTAAAAGTAAGGAGTATATCCCTTTTGCATAGCTCTGTCCGTGGCTGATATTTGGTTTTTCTTCTTCGATCCTATTGGTAATTTGTTCTCCATCAGCTTTTTCAAATGTTTTAGTTGACGGATTTCCAAATGTTTTGATTCGATCTGCACTGAAGAGACATAAGTTGTCGAAATGGTCATATGCTGAAACTAAATTCACAGTAACTTCGGTATTTTGTTATTTAGTTAGGCTACTCCAGCTCTTGTTGTCTTCTTCCCTCCAGGCTTCTTTAGCTCATGTTGTTTTCATTTCCGTTTTAACTTTGAGAAATTTTTTATTGTATTCAACCCCGACGATGTTGACCATGTCAAGTGCTTTTTGAGATTACGTTGCTCAATGTATGATGTTAAATTCTATGCTGTCTTCATTTAAGAGTTTGAGACACATTTTATGTTTATTCAGCCAATTTGTTTTGTTTGGTTTGCTTGTTAGGGTTTCTTTTCCAGTGGAGACCAAATTAACTAAAAGTTAACCACATAAAAATGTTATAAATATTGTAATTGTTTTATTGAGTAAATTGAAGTTTTTAAAACCATCAATGAATACAAATTCTATATAATGACAAACGTATTTATTGAATCACCTTCAATATACGAAGGATATCACATTTTAAATAAAAATGCGGATGAAAAAAATCAACTTATTTTGAATTAAGGAAGAAAAATAAAATGACACAACTATATTTTTTGTTGTATGCGCAATAATGTAGCCGTAGGAGGTGCCAAGATTTTAAATGATTCTAAATGCTTACCGCAAGAACGTCTCCAATCTATGTACCAATAATCTGAAAAGTAACACTTGTTAGCATAACAACTTCATGAAAAATTGCAATAACAAACAATACATCCCTTACGGACGCACAGACAAACGGATAAGACGGACAGGGGTAATCAATGTGCCCCGACTTTTCGTCGCATGCCATAAAAAGGACACCTGTACTGTTCGCATATACACAATTAACAACAAAACTTCATTTTTGTCAACTTTCTTTTCTTTTGTACATTTCGTTTTTTGATATACGACTTTTAATAGAGCAAGGGAGTGACCTTGATATAATTTTTGTCAAGAAAACCGAGGGGCCTTCTTGATCTCGCTTGAGGGGGTGAATATTGTTCACCTCTAGTTGAAGACCTTCAGGCGACATCAAGATGTAGACAGGAATAAAAGCCCTGTCCTTGATAAACTGGAGGTTTCTATGTATCGTGTGCGTTTTTGTCACATGTACATTCACTCCATATCCTATCATTTTTCCTAGTATATACGATATGTACGCGTATGAACGGTTTAGAATATTCTGCCGGTATAGTGTTCATATTACCACATTCGTCTTGATAAATGTCTACTTTTTTATAAGATTAAGTCAGATGTTGGCAAATATCATAAATTCTCACAGTTATTAAACCAAAATAACAACAAAATTTCGATTAAAAAATATATAAATTAAAAGAGCAACTATGGAGAAAATAACCCATTACTCATGTCATACCAGAGATAAGAATTTAATGACAAGATGTACTTTTTATCTCGTATACGTTACAATTATATATAAATACATCTATGGTCAAAAGCTTCTATATATTTCAAGTGTCAACTAGTGATACTTGAGACCTCAGTTTGTGTTTTATGTGAAGTAATTCAATCGTCCGTGGCGAGACCTGTTCGCGGCAATTCATTTTGGGTTTATTGTTCGACTGCTAGTGGATGTCAAATTATTAGTTAATAGACCACAAGTCTATAATTTTAAAAGAATGCAACATCCCTCCCATCTTCGACAGCTTCAAGTAGATTTGAAATATAAGAACAAATTAGTAGGTGTAAGCTTATAATTTGGATGTCTCGAGTTATCACTGCTACAGTAAATAAAGAATATGCTTGCCCTCAAATGCCCTTTCATTCTACAGTGTTGGCCTATTGAAAATTTATTGGCGCCGGCAGCAGTATCTCAAAATAATACAATTGTTTTATAGAAAACAGACAAAGTACATCTGCATTACTATCAAGACGCAGCATTGTATATCAGTTTTGGAATGCCAGCCGTAGAAATCATGATCATTAGAATTCATACTTTCCCTTTTCTGCACCTTACAACATGATTTTTCCGTAAATCTATTCTATTCTATTGAACAACAGAAAATGCCCATATTCAAATCAAATGCATGTTAATGAAAGCCCGTGTATCTTACGGAATATAGCTACAGAACCTTTAACAAAAGATAGTTTTTACTTGTCACAATAAGTTTGTAAGCACTGATATAACATAGAAAGCTAATAATGGAATACTGACAGATAAGAGGGTTGAAACAGTTAGTTGATTTTTGCAGTCTTATATTCCTCTCTTGAATATAGATGGTATTGACACGTCATACATTATGGTCGGTCCTTTAAACTGTTTATTTCAAGCAATCTTTTTTTCATACAAACAATAAATTAAAAGCTATGACCTAAAAATCAAACCCCCCTATTTAGCCTCTAATAGTATAAATAATTCTTCATAATGCTAATGATTTAAATTGATAACCACGGCGGGCGTCGATATGATGTTCAAAGGATTCATCACGTCGAGCGGACGTTGTTCTTCCCATCAGAAGTCTACTTAAGTTTGATAAAACGCATCGGTCAGAAACAAATCAGTCACTTCCAATTTTCTCCAACAATAGCTTAGAATTGTACACAATCATTTGTAGTAACGGTAAGACATTACAGTCAACCAAAATCAGTTTCATAATGTTTTAGCGTTTAGCTAGAATAGATAGACTAGACTTTTATAATAAAATTATCAGAAAATGTCATGCAATCAATTTTAAAAGATTATATTGATTATATTATATTTTAAGTTGTCGAAATGCGCATATGCAGAAAATGAATTAACAGTAACTTGGGTATTTAGTTATTTATTACCACTGGGCCGATGCCTCTGCTTGTGGGCTGTTATTCCCCGAGAGTATTCACCGACCTAGTAGTCAGTACATTGGTGCTGAGCCGAAAACCGACTTTATTGAAACTTGCAATATCTAAATTTTTAACTAAGGAGTATCTCCCTTGTGCATAGCTCTATCCTTAGCTGAATTTTGGCTTTTGATTTTAAATCTTTTTGGTTATTTGTTCTCTATTAGCTTTAACATGTTTTGGGTTTATGGACTTCCAAATGTTTTGGTTTGATCTGCACTGATGAGACATAAGTTGTCGAAATGCGCATTTGCAGAAAATGAATTAATAGTGACTTCGGTATTTTGTTATTGAACTCATAACGAAGACGACAAAATATCACTTTAAGTTACTCTGAGACCGTAGACTGAATCACACAAATATTTGAAATAGAATGCATGTAAGAGAAATAGAAATAACCTACAAACAAGAGGCTCTCAAGAGCCTGTATCGCTCACCTGGGTCCTATGCAGCACTATAATTCCAAATTGATGGTCCAGCTTTGATGGTGTATGTACATAAAAATCAGAAACTTTTTACAAAATTGAATTAAAATTGTTCAAGCAGTTTCAGAGAAGATTTTTGAATGCAGTTTCCAAACTTTAAGGGCCTATGTTAATGTAAGTTCCCTGCTGGCAGCTATTTAACATAAAACTTAAAAGAGGGTCACCCAAGGACTATCATATCAAAATTCTACTGAAATTGTTAAAGCAGTTTCAGAGCAGAGGATCTTTTTACGCATTTCCCATTGGGTCCTATGTTAAACTAAGTTTTGCTACTGGTGGCCATGTCGGAAGACGGATTAGCACCAAAGTAACAAACTTGGTCAAAATCTCACAAGTTTCATTTATGAAATGTTCAAATTGAATCCATTCAGTGGTTTTCTATTATATTATATCTTTGTATGCATTTCCCCTTGGGGTCTAATTCATTGCTGGAGGCTATATTGGATGATGGATCAGCACCGAAGAAACAACACTTGGTCAGCTTCTCATAAGCATCATGTATGCAAAGTTTGGTTTTAATCTATTCAGCAGTTCTCTAGAAGATGATCTTCTGTTAAATTAAGTTCACAGCTGGTGACACTTGGTCAGCACCTGACTAGCATCATTCATGCCATGTTTGATTTAAATCCATTCAGCAGTTCTCTAGAAGATCTTTGTGTGCATTTCCAATAGGGTCCAATGCTGTGGGTCATATACGATGACGGATCGGCACCTAAGTAAAAATACTAAGTCAGCATCTCATAAGCATTATCAATGCCAAGTATGGGTTAAAGCAATTCAGTGGTTCTTAAAAAGAAGTTCTTTGAATGCATTTTACAATTGGGTCCAATGTTAAAATTTAGTTCCCAGCTGGCGGCCATGTTGGATGACATATCGGCACCAAAATAGTAAAAATTGGTCAGCATCTCATAAGCATAATTCGTGCCAAGTTTGGTTTAAATCCATTCATTTGTTCCTAAGAAGAAGTTCTTTCTATGCATTTTCCGATAGGGTCCAATGTTGAAATTAAGATCCCCGCTGGCGGCCATGTTGGATGACGGATCGGCACCAAAGTAACAACACTTGGTCAGCACCTCATCAGCAACATTCATGCCAAGTTTGGTTCAAATCCATTTGATGGTTCTCAAGAAGAAGTTCTTTGCATGATTTTTCCCATTAGGTCAAATAGTAAACTAAGTTCCCCGCTGGCAGCAATCTTGGAAAAGGTCGAAAAACTTGAACGTGTTCAATAAAATATAGTCCTTAACATGCCGAACATTTTTGCAATTTAAACTTGACCTCTATCTCAAAGCGTTTTCGAAATATAGGACAAAAAGTAAAAAGTCACGAAAAATTTTACCAATAAAGGGCCACAACTCATATATAGGTACTTGGATTTTCTTCAAAATATCCATACATGCTGAACATTTTTGCAATTTAAACTTAACCTCTCTCTGTTATAGTATTTTTTTTTTTAATAAAAGATAAAAAACATCAAAATTTTGAAAATTTTACGGAAAATGGGCAATAACTCTTAGACGCGTTATCAGATTTTCTTCAAAATTTCAGCATGGGTAGATCTTCTCATGCTGATCATCTTAATTCCATGTCAGACTTTTTATATCTGTAACTGTTTTTGAGTTATTTGCTAAAAACTGTAATTTACCCCTATGATCTATTTTTAGTAACGGCAGCCATGTTGTTTGACCTAAGATATACAAAATAACAAATTTGAAACTAGATACCCATTGATGATTCAGTTAAAGTTTGGTTCCATTTGACCCTGTGGTTTCAGAGGGGAAAATTTTTGAAAGTGAGCTAACGACGGACGAACGACGGACGCCAAGTGATGGCAATAGCTCACCCTGGCATAGCCAGGTGAGCTAAAAATTGGGAAAAAAAAATTAAAATGCATTTTACACAATATCGCATGGGCATACAAAGCTTTTTTACATGTATCATAAAACTGCATGGAGACGCTACTCACTCCTATATTAAGAAGTGTTTACTAAGAAGAATTAAAAGAAATAATCGGTCTTCAAGGGTTTTCAGAAAATAAGCAAGACTGGAATTCTTTTTAAACTAACCTTTGAAAATATTTTCAAAAGTATAGTTGCTAACAAGAATTCGCAACAAGAGGCTCTCAAGAACCTGTATCAATCACCTGGGCCATGGCAAATACATTTAGTCGAATAAACTTCTATGCTAAAGATTCCCAATTACAAATTAAGTAAATTAATTAATTATATATGGTCCAACATTAAACTATTTTCCCTACTGGCTGCTATTTTGATCAACACCTCATTAGTAAAATTCACGACATGTTTCTTTTAAACGCATGCAGTAGTTCTCTAGAAGATCTTTGTATCCATTTCCCATTGGGTCCAATGCTAAAGTAAGTTCCCTGCTGGCAGCCATGTTGGATGACGGATCAGCACCAAAGTAACAATGTTTGGTCATTGACCTGAAAACATCTTTTTAGCAGAGGACCCATCTAAGCACTTTTGTTGCAAGGTTTGGTTGAAATTAATTCAGCACTTTGAATGTCTTTCCATAGGGTCCGATGTTAAACCTGTTTACCGCTGACGGCTATCTTGCATATATAGCTGACCCGAAAAAAACTTTTGTGTAGGGGACCTTCTTATGGTTATTTTCTACGCTGGCACCCATTTTGAATATATAGCAATGACCTAAAAACAAGTTTTTTTGCAATGACTACCTAAAGACTATTGTGGCAAAGTTTGATTCGATTTGGCTCAGCAGTTTCAGAGAAGATTTTTTTTTAAAGTGTTCTCCAAAAGTGTCCATTGTTAAAACTATGTTCCATGCGGACAGCTTTCTTGGATATAACGTTGACCTAAAAAAGGGGGGGACCACCTGAAGACAATTGTGGCTAAATTTGATTCTAACTGGCTCAGCAATTCCACAGGAAAAAATCTTTGATGTATTTTCCCTTTGGTCAAATGTTTCCAACCGGCGGCCAATTTTGATATAATGCTAACCTTAAAACACCTTTTGCAGGGGACCACCGTAAGGCTATTGCGGCTAAGTTTGGCTCCATTTGGCTCAGCCAATTCAGAGGAGAAGATCTTTGAATATTCTTTTCCCATAGTGTCCATTGTTAAAACTATGTTCCCCGCTGGTAGCCATCTTTGATATAACGCTGATCTGAGAAAAGTTGTTTTTTTCCGGGGACCACTTAAGGGCTATTGTTGCCAAGTTTGGTTCAAATTGGCTTAGTAGTTTCGGAGAAGATCTCTAATGTTTTTCCATAGGGTCCAATGTTAAAACTATGTTTCCCACTGGAGGCCACCTTGGTCAAAGTGTGAAAAACAATTTTTTGTAAGAGACCAATCTTGGTCGAAGTGTGAACAAACAACTTTTTTGTAAGAGACCAATCTTTGTCGAAGTGTGAAAAAACAACTTTTTTGTAAGGGACCACCCAAGAATCATTGTTTGGTACAAATTGGCCTAGTAAAATTAAAGAACCTTAGTGAGCAAGCTCACATACCCTACGCCCCCCACATATCCGATAATCCTGCATTATCTAAAAATTATCAAACATTGAAATCCAAGTAGTTTGCACATCTCTTACAGTTCCACATTCATCCTGTAAAATATCTTAAAAACTGTAGGAGGATTTATCCGAACAAAT
>MJUU01007469.1:19211-37773 GCA_002080025.1 Modiolus philippinarum | reverse complement strand
ATCAAAAATCAAAATCCAAGTAGTATGCACATCTTTGATATGTGCACAATCAACCTGCAAAATAAAAACTTCCTAGCTTAAAAACTGTAGGAGGAGTTATCCGGACAAATGGTATACCCTATATGTAATATAATGCATAAAAATGACAAAGTTCAACAATGTGTAGTTTTCTGAAAAATTATCAAAAATCAAAATCCAAGTAGTATGCACATCTTTGATATGTGCACAATCAACCTGCAAAATAAAAACTTCCTATCTTAAAAACTGTAGGAGGAGTTATCCGGACAAATGGTGTACCCACTTGATGACGGACGGACGGATGGACTGACGGACGGACGGACGGACGGACTGACGGACCAGTCAAAAACTATATACCCTCCGCAACTTCGTTGCGTGGGGTATAATAAGAGGAGAGGATCTTTAAAGAAAAGTTTACGCCGGACGGACGACAGCGAAAAGTGATGGCAAAAGCTCCCCTGGCTATAGCCAGATGATCTTAAAATGCATAAAGTAGGTAAACAGTAAGTGGTGATTTGATATGGCTGAAAAGAGGAGTCACAGCATAGCACCCTTTACTTAAGCATCATTGGCTATAATGTGCAAGTGCGGAGAAAAAGGCAACGAAAACAAATGTAACGGACGGACGGAATGACAGAAGAACAGAGGTAAAACAGTATAACCCCTCCTTTGGAGCGGGGGCATAATTATCGACAAACAGAAAGTAGATGGGTGACGGACTAGAAAAGGGGATATACGGAATAACTACCCATACAAAAGTTTCAAATCAAATATCAAATCATAACTACATACTCACTGAAGAAATATACGGCTCATTTGGAAATAATCTTTAGTCATCGGTAAGCAGAAAGTAGATGGATGACTGACTTAAAAAAAGAGAAAGGAGCTGCAGACCAAATATCAAATCATTTCTCCAATCACAAGCTGAGAAATCCTTAATGAAAGGTATCCCGGGCGGAAAGGCAGACGGACGATGGGCAGTGTTAAAAAAGTATACCCCATTTTCTACACAGCTGAGGTAAAAAAAAATCAATAAAACGCAGGTCTTTAGAACTAGAGGCTCACATGAGCCTGTATCGTTCACCTGGTGACTGGTTTTATTCATTGTCACAAATAGACCACCCATTCATACCATAAATCAGTTCACCAGATGTTAAATGTTCATTCTTGGATGACGTACAAACTAAAAATCACACACTTTGTAAGGGATCACCCAAATACAATTGTCACCATATTTGGTTCCAATTGGCTCGGCAGGTTCAGAGGAGAAGACATTTGAATGCATTTCCCATAGGGTCCCTATGTAAAACTATGTTCCACGCTGGCGGCCATCTTGGATGAGGTACGAACGTAAAAATCACAAACTTTAAAGGGGACAACCAAAGGACTATTGTGACCAAATTTGGTTCAATTTGGCATGGCAGTTTCAGAGGAGAAGATTTTTGGATGCATTTCTCATAGGGTCCCTATGGTAGATCTTGGATCAAGTACGAACGTAAAAATCACAAACTTTAAAGGGGACCACCCAAGGACTATTGTGACCAAGTTTGGTTCAGTTTGGCTTGGTAGATCTTTGAATACATTTCCCATAGGGTCCTATGTTAAACTTTGTCCCGTGCTGGCGACCATCTTGTTATGAAGTACGAACATAAAAATCACAAACTTTAAAGGGGGCCATCCAAAGACTATTGTGACAAAATTTGGTCCTCATTGGCTCAGTGGTTTCAGAGAAGAAGATCTTTGAATGCATTGCCCATAGGGTCCTATGTTAAACTATCTTCCCCGCTGGCGGCCATCTTTGATGAGATGCGAACATGCTGGACATATGTAGAAATTGTAGTTCTGGACAAGTCAACACTTTTGCAATTCAATATTTGACCTTTATCTCAAACAGTTTTTGAAATAAAAGTAAAAACGTTAAAACATTGTGAAAATTTAAAGAAAAAGCGGCAATAACTCCTATGTGGGTTGTCAGATTTTCTTCAAAATTGCAGGACATGTAGACCTTACTATGCTGACCCTTTTTGGAATATAACTTCCCTTCTATCTTCTACCATTTTCTATATGTAAAACAAAATTCACGAAAAAAACTGAAAATTTTACGGAAAAGGGGCAATAACTCCAAGACTGGATAACGGATATTGTAGTTTTTGCGATAAAAATAAAGAATATCAAAATTTTGAAATTTTCACGGAAAAGGGGCAATTACTACAAGATGGGTTTTCGGATTTTCTTCAAAATTGCAGGGCATGTAGATCTCATCATGCTGATCATTTTAATATGTCAGATTTTCGATATCTGTAATGATTTTTGAGTAATTTGCAAAAAATGTCAATTTCCCACTATGTTCTATTTTAAGTAACAGCGGCCATGTTGTTTGGTCTACGGACATAAAAATCACAAACTTGAAAGAGCATACCATGGTGATTTGGTGGTGATTCAGGCCAAGTTTGGTTAGTATTGTCCCGGTAGTTTCAGAGGAGAAGATCTTTGAATAAAAGTTAACGGACGGACGGACGACGGACGCGGAGTGATGGCAAAAGCTCACATGGCCTTTGGCCAGGTGAGCTAAAAATGACATCCAATATGTTTATATAAAAAAATCGAAGACAGCGAGATTTACATTTCATTCTTGATGGGGTATATAACGGAATCAATAAAATACAAAGAGGAATAGCCAACATATTATACTATAGGGTTATTGCATGAATATTGGTGAATATAGTCCCGAGCAGTGTATCATATTGCACGACATCCGGAATGCACCTGTATTTTTCCCGGAAAATACGAAGACGACAGAAAATGGGAGCAAAAATATGGGAATATATTGCACGATTTTCTAACAAAGAATACATAGGGGAATATTTATCACTATACTAGTATTATATAGTGTTACAGGATGGGCGTTTTCATATTGGTCGAATATTATTACAAGAAGGTGTGGAAACGTATGTGCTGATTTTTTTAATATGATTATTATTTTTTTTTTGATAGTTGCAGACCACAGATCTACGAATTTCATCCTTAAAAAACGTTCTATTTCGCGCAACAAAAAAAAAACAGAATCTATATTTTTGATGTGACTCTTAACTGAAATACTAAATTTCGTTTCTTTAAATTCGCGACCTATAAATTTCCTGCTCATTATCATAACAAACGTCATCGTATAACTATAGAGTTACCATAGCAACACTGACTACGACTCTTTGAGGACATAATACAGCACGAAAATGAAATAGCTTCATTTGTAAGATATCCTGCATTGTCCCTACTTTTTACAGTATTGTCCCTAGTTTTCAGTATTGGCCCTACTATTGAATTTTTTGTGTAAACACTGTTTTAAGGTATTGTATTAAATAACAAAATCACGAAGTTACTGTTAAATTCGGCATTTGGTCATTTCGACAGCTTATGTCTTCCTCGAGTTTTATCCTTTCAAACAGGGTCACATTTTTTGGATCACAAATCATATTATTTGCTCTGAGTCACTCTTAAAAAATGCATAAAAAATTTACAAAATTTTATCAATTTCAAATTATATTTACATATATTTCAGGTATATAAGCAGCTAATGGAAAAAGACGGAAACCTCTAAGAACCATTTCCCGCTAAAATTCTGATGTCTTATACATAAAAAAAAATCTGACATTAAAAATTTTTTGCTTTGGTTGTTCTATTGCAGAGTTTTTCAAAACAAAAGACGTCAAATTACAAATTTTCTGGGACTCATACACCCTAAAATGGACAATTTCAAATGTGTTACATAATTGTGTTTTACATAATTATTTCATAAACATTTTCTGGTCATTATCTGATTATAATTTATATAAATATTTACGTAAGCAAACATGATCAATTATAATAATTCAGAATTGAACCAAAAAAAAAGAAAATACTATGATGTAGAAATTCATACTCACACGATTCTGTGTGGCTGTAGAAAAGGTCGAAGTGTATATACTCAAGTGCACATTTGGTATTGTCTTACGTTGGTTCATATAACACTGAAAAAATCTGAAAATTTGTAAAGAAAAATGTAAGATTAGATTAAAAATTGTTAAAACCCTCAACGTAATAAAAAAAAAGATTTTTGTATGTTCCTTTGCAACCACGTCGTCACAGTGACGAAATAATCAAACAGAAATCTATGAAAAAGAAGAATTTCTGCTATTTTCAGCCTATTTGGGCCATTTTTGGAAAAAATAACTTTAGCTACAATCTTCAATCAAATGTTTCTCGATGTCATTGTATTATAAAAACTCCTTAAAGCTTTTAGCCAAAGAATTGATTGAATTGGAAGGTGCAGCCAGCTTTATCTAGAATGATTTTCATGTCAAAATGAAGAAGGCCATTTTTTAATAAAAAATTAAAATTGATAATTGTAACAATATCAACAAGATAGAGGATGGACCGTTGTGAAAAGGTCGTCTTTGACTAACTAGTGTATATACGCGATTGTTAATTGCTGATTGCGTGAGAAAAAGAATGCTTTGTTAAATAGTAAATCGGTTAGTATACTCGTTTTTGCTTCGCTTACGGATTTTCGTTTATGATTTTATGTAGTTTATGTGTCTGCTGTTATTGTGTGATTTATAAATTGATGTTTTATCGAAGTGTTTTCAACTTCTCTATGCATAGAAATAAGATATTTTCAAAACATTTCATTTCGTCAAAATCATTTATAATTATAACTAGGAAAAACAAATCCGGACTTTACATTGGCGTCGTAACGAGTGCCATGCGTGTAACAGATCATGCGTACCATTCTGGAGCACCTGATACACCCAGTTGTTCTAGGATTTACACTGCTTGTGCTTAGTTTTGTGAACTTCTTGTTCACGTTTGTTTTTGTATGCTGTCTCAATTTGTGTTAAATATTGGATATTTCCCCTTTTCCCCTTTTTTGTTTCGGTATTCGTTTGTTTGAATTCATTGAAAATTGAATATGTTTTCTTTGCAAGCAACTTTTTTTTTATTAAAACAAAAGGAAAGTATCAGAAGTTATTGTAAATTTTCTTTTTGCAGATGACCATTCCTCTAATTTATTAATGTAGGAAAGATAACAGGAAACACTCACAATGGCCGAAAATTACAATCACATGCCAAAATCTTTCAGATTTCTGCACAAGAAAATGTCTCTTCATTGCCGATGAAATCAAAGTATTTGGAAGACAAGAAAATCATGTAAAAGACAGGAACCATAATATCTAGTATGTATGTTGTCCAATATTTTAAGAAAAACGACTTGCAAATGTTAAGATAAGCCTACATACAGCATTACAAAATAGCAGTTCGGACAAAGCTTGTACCTGATTACGACTATTTTTGACAATTACATAATGGGCGACGCCTGATGATGCATAGCAGATGTTCTACTCCATTGGTTTTTCTCCTTCCATTGTTCATATTGGTTTCTCACAATGGATTTGTTTTAAAGACATTCATAAACACAACTTTGCCCAAGTTTAGACTCTTTTTTTAAATTTTTCAAGTCATTGTATTGATATTTCAGTAGCATTTATCGACCGAGCACAAAGACATAGTTATATAAAGCCAAACTAAGCTTCTTTCTGTTCTTTCTGGGATGGAACGTGTTGTTTGCATTTTACATCAATTTTAATGTAGAAAACAATGACTGACTAATTTTAGATTTGTTATGGTTGTTGTGTCACTGATGAATGGAGACATGGTCCTATTTAACCCCAAAAGTATATACCTCACACTGACACGTCAGAATCCTCAGGACCACAAAACCGCGGGAAACAATATTTTAACGAGCACCTGCTAATTATAATATGATCCGGACCATTGCTGTATCCTCAAATGTTGTTCATAATAACCCAGGGGTACTATACACCTGGCACAGGTCAAACGAATCTAATTAATACCTGTACGATGAAAGTGGAAATTGTGATAATTTTACGGTTAATTAACGAGCCAGTTAGAATATTTTTGATTTCGACTTACTAATAATACATCTAGAATTAAGTCACAAATACTGGTAAATGCTTCTCTTCTTGTGCGTTGAAGGCAGTCTTTTTTTATCATATAGGAAACGAAGGAATTAATATTTTCCATTACTTAAACCCGGCAAAATATCTGTTCTCAGATATCATATTTGAATTGCCAAAACATTTTTATTAGAGAAGAAATTAATTATCTTTTATAAATCGTGGGTATCATGACATCTTATCTTACAGATATCAATTTAATATTGCTTCATAACAGAAAAAAAGAGAATGACAAACGCGAAAATGATAACAGGGACCCATATACGATAAGGTCATAAATCTCTCATTTGTTTTTATGCCATTTTTAAATGTCTATTAAACCGTACCACCACACAATTTAGGGAATACGTTTTTAAATTAATTATAAAAATCAATTTCAGTGCAGATCCAGAATTAAGATACTAGAGGAACATGCTGTGATAGCGGCACAACAAACAAACACATAAATACAAAATACGGTAACATGTTAAAGTGTCTGAGGTACTTGCGTCTCACTTACCTTCCATACACATGATACACGCGACACAACGTTTCTAAACTTTTTCCAATTCCACTGACGTGACTGACGTCATATCATCTGTTTATGATGTTAATTCCTCTACGGAAAACCTCAGTTTTCTAGTCAATAAAAAAAAAATGAATTATTAAACACAAAAACATAACTTACTATCGGTATGGACAAGGAATTCCCTTATGCAAGATATTTAATTTTTTATTTACTCTCATGTTTTATGTGTAATATTCATAACATCATTTTAATTATAATTAGAAACGACATTTTCTTTCCCTCCACAGACGCCGTTGGCAGAACACAAAGAATCCCTGGCTTTAGATAACAGTTTTTTTTCGTTTATGTCTTTACAACAAAACATGGTTAGAAAATCTTCATAAAGTCAATTGACAAACAAAATTTCAGGAAGAAGTCTGACGCACTTTCAGGACAATATGGTAAAAAATATTTTATATCCATAAGATTTGAAAAACGATCGTTGGAAACATCTGTGGTAAGTTATTGCAAGATTTTATACAATAAACTGTCCTTTTCCTCGGGTTGTCTCTTACCCTTTACATTCAAAGAAAAATAGTAAAACACGTTTTGCCTTGAAGTTGAAAAGACTTGTAAATAGTTGCAAACGAAAAATCTTCGTTATGTTCCGTATTCAAAGAAAAAAATCCGATGAAGACTTGATAACAAGCCATTGTTTTGACAAACAGAACTACCCCCTTCAATGAAACTGAAATTCATCCTTCGTTTCTGTCCTCTGCTGATTTTGGTGTGACTTTTAGATTATGTAAGTTAATTTTTTGTAATATGTTTTGATTGTGGTCTTCCAAATGTTGGAATTTTATCTACACTAAAGAGAAATAAGTTTCCGAAATGGCCAACTCCATAAAATAAACTGTAATTTCGATATTTTTTGTGTTTTATTACAACTGGGTCGAAACCTCTGCTGATGCCTCCAGGGATATTGCCAGCCCAGTTGTCCAGTACTTCGCTGCCCACGAAAAGGGGAGGTTTGGGTATACATAAACCGGTTTAACTCTACCACTAGCTTTAGCTAGTGCCGGTACAAAGTCCGGCTGTCCCGAGTTCCTATCCATATGCGTTGTTTCCGTTTGTCTTTTGTTCTTTTATTTGTTGTTTTTTCTTGTGCAGTTCCTTCGTACATTGTGGATCATTGTGGCATGTAGCTGTGTTTTTCGGCCATTATAGGTGTTTCCTGTTATCAATTTTTATTCATGATAATGAAATCAATGGACTTTATCCCTCCTGGAAACTTCTGTCCTTACCTGGTTTTTTACTAACATTTAGGCATTCAGATTATTAATATTTTTGAAGTATTTTCTTTTCCGATAAAACAGACAAATTTAAAATATTTGTGTAGCTGTCGTACACGGAGAGCAACAAAATGAAAAATATGAAATATTCACAAATCTATATAAGAGAGAGAAAATGTTGCTTTTCTTTTTATATGCAATGAAGAGACAAGTCGAAATGGTCAACTGTAGAACTGAATTGATTGCTTTTCCCACACTTTGTTGCCTCATAACTACTATGTCATTGCAATTAAGTAATTTTGGGAAGATCTGACTGTTTTTAACATTCAACTAAATTCATATCATTAAAAATATTTGTCTCTTATTGAGGTTTATTATGGTTGACCATAGCCGGTTTGTCCTTTGCGTTGTAATTTGTGAAAGTTTGGATAGTGCCACCATATCTAAAAACGAACAAAATTATATGGCAAACAATTGCAGAATATGAAAAATGTACAAAAATAAAATATGGACGGCTCAGATTCAATAAAATGGACGGATCACCATAAATTTAAAAATAATGTTCCATAACAAAATAAAGCATTGTAATTGAATTTGATATTTTCCAATGTTAGAATGCATAAAAGTTGTCTGCTTACTATATTATATTCTGTTTCTACGCAATTGGTGTTGAAATGGGTCAAAGGATGGTTTTCAAATTACATGTATTTGCCAACGTCCATTTCTAAACTTTTCAAATCATTCGTGTGAATTTAGATAGAACCTATTTTATATAGCCAAAACAAAAAATGTATATTATTATTTTTTCAGAAAACAACACCTACGCTCATTTAGAGTAGATTTTTACAAGGCTTTACAAAAAGAAAACAAATCATTTAGCCCAGTCTTTTAATTTCAGCTACCGGTACATAAATACTTGCAACATATCTATCCCATTGAGCTTTAAATAAAAGAAACTACTGATACGCCTACTTCTGCTTCGTACCTAGATCTTTTGTTGTATAGTGATAAAGACGGGTATTTGAAATCCAAGCTGTATAACAAGTGTGATGTTTTGAACTCTTCAATTGTGAACTTTCTCTTTCTTAGCAGCAATATACCCATCTCTCCAGCCTATGGAGTGTACATTTATTAGTTGATTCGTTACTGTCGAGGTAGTAGTTTGTACAGTGGGTTTTTAGAAAAAAAAAACACTGTTCCCCAAGCTGCTAAGTCAGGGATTTGTTCAGCCTTTGTTAATTTCAACCCTAAAAAAATTCAATGGCCGTCACCATAACATCATTGAAAGATATGACGTGTCGGTGTCCCAAATAAAAGCGGACATTTTGAATAAGATAAAAGTCTATCTGAATTTGACTATACCGATTTGGTATTTTTCCTAGATTGACTCACTGACAGTGTGACGGGTGCTGTTAACAGAGCAGCACACGCTTACCCTTCCGGAGCACTTGATAGCTCTTTCATTTTCATGGGACTTCACACTGAGTGCCTTGCATCATGGTTTTGAAAGTTTTTTTATTTCTGCGTTTTGTAGCTCTCTAACATTGTTTTTTCTGTGTTCTCGTTTGCAATGTCTACCTTTGTTCCTTCAGTATTTTACTGCCGTTGTTGCAGACATGATAAACCTGTCTACTCTCTCTGAATTAAGGATGACATGCCATGATGGGATTATCTGAACGCAAAGAATCAATAAACATTGGATTTTACGGTGCAACATAGTAGCTTTGTCCAAAATGGGCTTAATATGATCAAAACGTTTTTATATTACTTGTTCAAATAAAGGAATATGGAGTAAATGTACATGGGACAAAATCCCTGTAAATATATGGTAAGATCAAGCAAACGGAACAAAGCATTCATTGTTGTTCATCTTGAAGTCACCATGAGGCCTTCAACAAACAGCAAACACTCTTACCTAATAGTAAGTTCAAGACGGCCCCTAGCGGAATTCACTTGCTAAATTTTGAAATACGCCACATCCATCCCCTCTTTTACATACCTTTTGTCATGGATTCAGGGTCGTCAACAAGCAAAGCATATCGAGAAAAAGTACTCTTACAAACACTTCATCATTTGCCCGACAAAGGGACCAATACATGAAGACAATACAACATATAAACTATCACAGGGCACTCATCGAGTTGTTTATAAGAAAACTTGGCTAGGAAAGTCGGGAGATGAGGGCAATATATATACAGATGGCCAGAAAAATACTTTCATTTTTACAAAACAAGAAAGCCGAATGTTGAATTTTGATAGTGCATTCATATGAGAAATTCTCACATGAACAAGTACACCATAACTGACATAAATGTACTTGTAAAACAATTCTCTTAAAGGAGTTTCAAGATTTTAAGAGTTATTATTATTTATTTTGTTAGAATTTGTCATTAAATATAATGTAATAATTATCGTCGTTTTAAGGATGAGCGTGAATTATCGGCGTTTACAAATCGTGAGCTACCTTGTTGAAGAAAATTTGCGCGAGGGTTCTTTTCATATTTTTAGCTAAATAATCACTAGAGGCGTTTGGCAATTTTCACATTGGATAGATCTATTTAAGTAAAACTTCATAACATGAATGTCAAAGAAACATAACAGAACTTCCTACTAATTCAAAATGACAGGTATGAACTTATGTTTTACTACAAATAAATAGTAGATGAAAAATTGATTGACCTTGATTCCTTATACATAAGTATCCATTCAGGTCGACAGGTGCAATGTAATTAATTATATACAGAAGTAAATGTCTGTATATGGCAGCCATGAGGACTCGATGTCTGATTGTTACATGAACTGACTTTTATATTAACTATCAATGTCCGCCCTAGGTTTTTTCACCTTTACTTCTAACGGTCCTTTTACTTCTAGAAGTTAAAACACCATCAAGACAAAGTAACAAGTTCGATCTCATTTCAAGATATTAAAATAAAAACACTTTTTGGAGTTTCTTAATGAGAAAAATTTCGTTTTTCAGGACTGTGACCCTTTTTACAAGATAGATCTGTTAGTACACCATTGCAATACCAAGCTAATAATAAAACATTTTTCTCAGAACCTTCCTCTGAACAACAAAATATTATTTTACTTTTTTTTTACTACAAGGTATGGGCTATAATGCAAAATCAAAAGTTTTTACGGCCCGCTGAACCACCAAATTTAAAAAAAGAAATAATCCCAGCCGCCGCCCTAATATGAAAATGATTCTTGCCTTAGTTTGAACATCCTTTTTGAATAAACCTTTAAATAAGCATATAAATAAATATAAATATACACAATATCAAAATAAATTTAATTTAAAAACTTAAAAAAATACAAGAAATAACAGTAAACTAAATAAAAAGATTAGCACTTTGTATAACAATACCCCTTCAATAAAATACTTAAAATAAATACAGAAACTAAAACAAACGTCCAAAGGTTTGCAGAGCATTAATAATCTCCAAAAATAACAACAACTAAATACAGGCTCAGGTAACATAATTTAAACGTAGAAATTGGTAAGCTCAAAATTAGTCAACAACTTAATGCAGGGTCAGATAACAAAATGTTTTAAACAGACAAATTAGAAGGCTTTAGAATTTGAAACATTTTTGCTGGAACATTTCAATATCAACTAATCTCCCCCTTTTTCGGTCAAAATATTAACAATTAATAAAGCTTGGGCAAAATTCAAACATTGTTATACTTTGTATCATATCAAAAAAGATATAATTCAATAAACAACTAGTTTAAAATGAAGATTATACTATAAATAGTTCAGAAATTAAGTTTTCCTGTTTTTAAGTAGACCGTGGTACAGTTTTGCCCATCTGACTTGGTCCTCCGCATAAATATTTTCAGAAAAAAAAATTGAATAGTTACTGAAATTTAAAATGGTAAAAATTAACGGCCATACGACAGACAGTCATGTACAATTAAAGGCAAACAATTGGAATATGACTGACCTACTATTAACAAATAAAATGATCTTAGCATAAAAAAAATTAAAATAATCATTTGACCTTGAAATTGAGATCAACGTCAAAAGCCATATGTTTAGAAAGTCATGCAAAACTAAGACCAAACTACACAAAACATCACTGATCTAAAACTTACACCTACTGAGAAAAGTCGTAACAAAACTATATAGTTTATATAGTTTTGAAGTTAATGTCATATGACATTATGACGATCAACAGCATTTGACGCATAGAACTTGACCAGTTATGATGTTCTACGATCTATATACTATTACTTGTAACTTACACAAAGGCCGACATCATACTTTGCATGCATTTGGTTTTTTTTTCGTTAAGCTAATTAATAAAAACGATCATGCAAAAAAAAAAAAAAAAAACATTTATCATCCAATCATCCAAAAACAAAATGCATCTAATCATGTATTTTCAAAACTATAAGATCCGACTCTTTCAGCCGATTTACTTAACACATTATGATTGGTTGTATGTGCAAGAGTCCTAAATTTATGTTACCTCAACATTGGCATGTTTCCTTTTCGTTTTCCTGGGCTGAGGATATTTAGTGTTTTCGACATCCAACATTTCGGTATTCGCGTGTCCAGTATCCAAATAGAAAAAGAGAACAAAAATACAAGCCAAGAGACATGGCAAAAAACGAGAATACAGAAAAACAAAGACAATACAATGACATGAAACAGTCATAATGCACGGAAATAAAAACACAACATGTAGAGCTAAGGAACGTAAAGTGTGAACTTCCATAAAAACAAGAATAGCCATCAGGTGCTCCAGAAGGGGGAAATCATGCTCTGCTCCGCAAGTGGCATCCGTCAGTTTCAATGAGTAAATCCCGGATTTAGTCAAAACCGGTAATGTCAAATCCGAGAGGACGTGAAATCTAGCTGAAAATGTCCGTTTTCATTTAGAACACCGACATGTCATATCTTTCAAAGATGTCATGGTATGGCCATAGTATTTCTGAAGGGAAGAAAGTAAAAATGATGAACAAATCCCTGACTTAGCAGCTTTTGGAACAAAGTTTTTCTCTATTCAAAAAATCACTGTATAATGCTTAAATCGAAGTCCTTATGGTTGTCTTCATTTTTGTTACATTTTGTATTTTTAAAATCACAAGACCCTCGACAAGGTAAAGCATAATATCGTTGTATTGTTGGCGACAAAATGGTTTGTATTTCCTGAAAATATGCACTTGGTCACTGGATAAAAAGTAACTTACTTAATTAGGGTAATTGTCTTTTTGTGGCATGTTACAAGTTTATTATCCATCAACGTTACAGTTGTCAACATTGTGAACATATTCTCCTAAACCCTGACAGGACCACAGAAGTTTCACTCGTAAATCATTAATATGTGGTCATAAAACGACAATATACATATCTATTTACCCCACACAATTCAATTTAAACATTTTCAATTTGAATAATAGCTCCTCTTGCTTTTGAATTGCAAATTTATACATAAAACGTTAAATATCAAAACAAATATTGTCTTTTTCCGATTGAATATATAGTTAACCTATGCAAGCGTGACGACCATATTGGCTAGTATGACGTATTGTTTCCTTGCAAGTGTGACGTGATATGTCTGCTTGCTAGAATGACGCGTCTTCTTTAATTTAGCAATAACTAATTAGCAGCTAAGTTGAAGCAACGAGCAAATATGGACCGTAAATGTCAAAGGTCATATGTACATTAAGAAGTAAAAACCCTTATTTTCATTATAATTATTAACTGAATTTACTGTGTTATTTTTGGTGATTTGTTTCTTGCTATGTAAGCAGGCATGCTTAAAATAAAAACAACTTTAACGATTTTTTTTTCTTCAAATTAGTGATATACCATGAATTATGCCAAATCACGATGACAAAAAATATTGTTCATGCATCCAGGATAAAACAATTTAACAATTGTAGATCTTATACAAACCTTGCCCGGCTGTCTGTGCTGAATCTACCACTTGAAATACTTGACAAACTGGTTTCTTCACCAAATGCTAACTCCCTTTAAAGCGGTATCAAGGTCTGTAACTGTATTGTCGACATTAATACTACAAGGGAACAACTTACACCCATATATAGTAATGGACAATCTGAACAACGCAAAGAAGAAAGTAATTGATCATAATCAAAGTATAGAATTTATCTTCCTGGATGCTGCAGTTGCCTTCATTTGCAAGGTAAGACTTGTGAAACACATATACCCCCAGGTAAGTGTTTCCTGTAATCTTTTTTACTTTTTTGCGAAATATTAAAGCCATATCACTAACGATTCGGAAATAACCAAATGTTAAAAGTTTATCAATTTTGTCAAAAAGCCTGTCATATGTAAAGGTCAAGGTTATAAGGTCTAATACTCTGGTATTGTTAAAAAATGGATTACATATGCAAAAATATCGCTTACCATTCAAAATATATAACAACTGTAAAAAGTTTAAGAATATTGTAATATGTCAGTGTCAGGGTCAAGAGGTCAAATATAAAGGTTCCAAAATGAACAATCACTACAACAAAGAATTCACATGCAAAGTATAAATGCCATATAACTTATCACTTTAAACATTTTCCATGCAATCATTTCGTTAAAGTTCATTACTTTCTTCAAAAAGTCCGCCATATAATAAGTTCAAGGTCATTCGGTCAACTATTAAATTGTCTAAAAGGTCTTGCCACAATGAATACACATGCTAGAAATGAAAGCTTCATCATTTACCATTCAAAAGATAAACCCAATGATGGAGTTTTTTTGCAGACAAACATACAGACAGACCAAAATATATATTCCCAGGAATCTTCGACTCTCGGGCCAGAAAAAAAAAGAATCCTCACAAACTTCGCCCCTTATCACCTATAGTTATTGCAACCGATTTTTTCTTGATACGAGATGCATGGATATGCATCTGCCATGGACACTAATTGTGATAAGAACTGGACGTAAACTTGAATGCAAGTCGATCAAGCAGAAAATATACGTGAAGATATATGCACGGAGGCTGTTGTGACAAAATACAGTTTCGACATAACATCTGTTCCAGCGGACAACATTTTACATAATGTTTTTTTTAACCAGAACAAATAAATTATGATATTTGTTCCTAAAGAAATATATTGCATATTATATTTTTTCCTATCGAAATTCATAGCACATAATATTTTTTCCTGACGGAATGAATAACAGTCATATTTATTCCAAAAGGAAGAATTATTATACCAGTTTTATAATATTTATTCTAATGGAATTTTTGTCTGGTGGAACAAGTATATGTTTACAGCTGTTAGCCATCAAAGATGTGAAAGTTCGATGGCCCATCCTAAATAACCACCGAAATAAACACCTCAGACATAGACATAAAGTTTTCCATACTCCCACAAACATTTGTTGAGGCGAACTAAACTGCTCAGATTTGCTATTGCGAGCAATTACGGATGCCAGACTGAACGTGAAACTGAATGAAAAGTAGAGAAATTGAAGTTGAGAAAAGGATCGGTTGTTGCAAATCAGTTCTTTGACTGGCTGCATAAAATGAATGCAAAGGACCCAGGAAGCCAGTTGGATTAAACATTTATCCGTTTTGCATATCCAAATACACAAATAAATGTAGTAGGGGAAAGGAAATAATTAAACTACCAAGTTTTGGAAATATATTTATATATAGTTGATGACAAAGAGTCTAGAAATGATAACTTTTATTAGTATCAGGGTAACGTAGCAATTATCTTTTACCATTAATTAGCATAATTTGAGTATTTATCATTATATCATAATTAAAAACCTTAATTAATTTTAATTAATTTCCCTATTATAATAATATTTCATAATGCTAGACAAATTTTGACTGCAAAGTTTCAATTCATGACTAATTAAAAGAATTAGTACTAATTAATAAATTCATGTATGCAATAATTTACATGTTTACCTACAACAAACCCATAAAACATATGACCGTACTTTTACGCATAGCATTACCTTGAGTGCATTTAAGAACACAAATAGTCTTCCGCGGAAAGTGGTCAACTCCATTTCCTACATTTAATGTTCATTATTAATTGTAAAGTCGAATATTTTAATCTAAACTGATCTCTCTCATCTATGGTTTTTATTGGTCCGTGTTGTTTATCTTTGTATTTTTCTTCATTTTTCTTAGGCCATGAAAAAAAATTTTTTTGTTTCTCAGGGCTTCCCTCATCTAGTTGGAGGCTTGAAAAAAGCCCCTCATTGACCCTATTTTTTGCCTTTCACTACATTTTTGGTGTTTTTACAATGTTAAAAGCTGCCTCGTCTATTTTTTGGCAAATAAAAAGATAAAAAAAAATCACCTCCCTCCCTCATCTGTTTCAATGAAAAATGGCCTGAGAACCAATTAATTAATTTTGTATGGCCTTATCTGTGCTTTACTCATGCTGTGTCTCTGCTTCTATGTTGTTTCTTCCTTGGATTGTTTGTTTTCGACTGACGGTTCGGTTCTCACTTACTTTAAATGCAATTTCAGGGGGGAAATCACCGACTGTCCTTGTACGACATAGGCAATTTTAAAGCAAGCTTAAATCTCTTTTTCAAAAAAAAAATCAGCGTGGCATAACTTTCCTTGTCAATCATTACTGAAATTTAGGATCAGATTTTTGTACAAGCTCTAGATGTTTTGATCATTTTCAAAATACATTCACAGAAAATACATTCGAAAAAGCCTACATCTCATATATATGACTCGACCGATCAATGCATTTATATTAGTGAATCTTTTTTATTATATAGAGGACGGTGAAAGATTGAAATTTCTCAGTGAAAGAAAAGTGATAATTAACTGTGAAATTATTTTCCATAATTTCACTCTAGGAAGTGACGTCACAATAGACGTTGTCAACGTCGTTGTTAAGTAAACGTCTCGGCGGATTAACATGGAAAACGTAGTTCATGAAAAGAATCTCAAATTAAACCAATAATTATGAGAGAACTGATCTATATAATAAAAACAATAACTAATCCTAGATTCTGATTATCGAAAATATTCAACTCATGATCGAAAAACTCTGTAATTCACTCATGCGCTGCGCGCATTCGTGAATTACTGCGTTGTTCGATCATTCGTTGAATATTTTGCGATAATCAGAATCTCGGATTAGTTATAGTATAAATACTATGTTCCTTGAATCGTTATTTTGGATATAATCTAGGCAATCGAGAAAAAGGTGTAAAATGAGTGTATTCATTAACTATGTGACCAAGTTTGAAGCAACCAAGCATATTGGATATAGATATTGATCCTGAATAGTATTTATTTACTAAATGAATTGCAATACTAGTGCTGTATCAAGTTTTTAACATATATAAAATATCAATATCTAAAAAATAGATCTTGTTGGAAAATGGTTGCAGAGGAAATGGTCATACTGTTTTTCACCCAATGTGAAATATGTTACGCGTTGGCAAGAGTCTACTCTGAAACTATAAAATTAAACCTTGACGGCCATTTTCGTTTTTTTTTTGTTTTGTTTTTTTTTTGTTGTTGTTGTTGTCTGATCTGAATTAAATTTGATTAAAATCCTTCTACGACTCCTTCCTATAAAGTTTGCCCTTGGAAGTAGTTTCAAAATAGTTCTCCCCAAAGGGTCTAATGCTAAACTTGGTTATCCGTTGGTAGCGATGCTTGTTGACGGGTCACAACAAAATGGCATCGCTTAAGTACAAATTGCTCCCATTTGCTCACTAGTTTTATAGAGGAAGATCAAAATGTGTTACCCATAGAAATGTTTTTCCGGTGGAAATCGTGTTTGTTGTCGGATCAAAACGAAATGAGCATTTTTAATTACCTCCCATTCATATTTCCGGTAAGATATGAGTTAAGTAGATGATCAGGATATGTTAAAATCTCGTATACATCATTCCTGTAAAGTTTGTTCAATATGCCTCAATCATTTCCAAGATAATCAAAGTATGAAAAATTAATGTCGGACAAAGTTGAATTTGCTTTAGTTCTTTTCAGTGATTATAAAAATGCAAAAAGCTTATGACCAAACCTTGTTGGTAGTTGTAACTAACAATGACCCGGTACCGAGATATACGCAATACGCGTTCAAGATCTCAAAGCGTTTAGAAAAATGTCGGGAAAACTTTTGCAACCTACAAAGTTGAATTCCACCCTATTCTTCTCGGCAATGCGGGATTGGGGCTTATAAGTAGAGACTAATAAAGGGTTGAGCTAAGCGCAGCAAAATACGACCGCAGCATGTCGACCACTGAAATTTGAACAAGTGTAATTTAAAGTAAATGTTGACGCAGTAAAGAGCTTACACCTTAATTAGATGGACATAATAAGGAGCTTGAAACAGTAATTAACTGTACACAGGGCTAGGGCATGAAAAATTGCAATTTTGTCCCTTTTGACCCATTATAGCTCGGAAATGGTAGGAGTTATGCTAAACATATTGGCATACTACTACAACAATGTTAATAAGAAATAAACAGCTGCGCCAAGAGCGCATGATACGCCCGTCCCCACTTTAAAGCAAACTGATTAAATGATTCTTGAAATTAAAAACTCCATATGAACAAACATGACAAGGGACTTCTGATATGTATCAATTATTTCATCTGATGTTAAACAGTCAAAAATGTATATTGTTTTAGGGGTAGTGATGTCTTAAAATAAAAGAATATCGATGTGTAGACAGAAATTGCAATTTCATACTTTTTTGAAATAATCAAAGTCCTATAACTCTGTAACGAAAAATCCAACAACAAAATAAAATGATAGGGAGCTTCCTCTTGTCATACC
>MJUU01007469.1:7857-18536 GCA_002080025.1 Modiolus philippinarum | reverse complement strand
ATAGGGAGCTTTCTTCCGTCATACCCAACAATCCTGCAAAGTTTTAAGAAAAATGTTCAGAGCGTTCTCTAGTTAGAGTACGACGTGTGGACGGACGGACAGACGGACACCGGTATACCATAATACGTCCCGTCAAAGACGGGCGTATAAAAATCCCATCCAAATCCGATGAAAAACAAAGATTTTAAAAATTAGCAATTTTGGTCCCTTTGACCTCTCATAGCTCCTCATAGCTCCTGAATCGGTAAGAGATAAGCCAAATCTGTTGACATACTACTACAATGTTACTACAAGAGGAATCAAAAGAAAAAATCCCATCCAAATCCGATTAAAAATAAAGATATTGCATATTTTGAAAAATTGCAATTATGGCCCCTTTGACCCCTTATAGCTCGGAAACAATAAGAGATACGCCGATTCTGTTTGCATACTAGTGAAAGCTTACAATAAGAGGAATCCAAAGAAAAAAATCCCAACCAAATCCGATGAAAAATAAAGATTTTATATATTTTGATAAATAGCAATTTTGGCCCTTTTGACCCCTTATAGCTCTGAAACTGCAAGCGATACACCAAAGTTGTTCGCATATCACTTAAAGCTTACAATAAGAGGAATCCAAAGAAAAAAATCCCACCATCAAAGTCGGAGGAAAAGTAAACATTTTAGGTAATCTACACATTTGCAATTTTTGGCCCTCTTTGGAACCTCATTTCTCGGAAAGGAAATTTGATGGTGCAGTGCTAGTTAACTAAAAAAAACATTGCAAAAAAAAAAACCGCATTAAAATCGGACTAAATTTTTTTTTAAATAATTTTTTGAGATTCGTCCCCTTAGGGCCCATTTGTTTCATGACGTGAAATCCGTTGAAATACTACAGATTGAAAATTTCCTCAGGAGTACACTGAAAGAAACCCCATCAAAATCCGATAAATAATAAAATTTAGCCCTTTTCTTAAAAATGGGCGGGGCCAGTATACCCAAAACCAATCCCAGCCTTCCTTTTGTGCAAAGGAACATTGTGTTAAAGTTTCATAAGGATTGATCAACTAGAACTTTTAAAGTTATCGCACGGAAACCAAGTGCCCAAAGACACCTACGCCGCCACCGCCGACCACGACGACGACGCCAGTATCATACCAATATACGATTTGCTGTCGTATAATAAAAACATTAATATAAACCAATGGTAAAATTCGATGTATTCGAACAAGAAACCTTACATGCAGCTTTACGCGCCAGTCTGGCTCCAGTAATGATAATCAATGTCTGACATGTCATACACATTTTTTTAAATTCATCCAAGGGTTGTCTTGAACTTGTTGTTTCAAAAAGATTTCTTCTAGTGGCCTTTTAAAATACAGAATAATCCGATGTGAAATTATCCTAAAAAATACAGTAAAGCAAGATTTGCACAAGCATTGCAAAGAATGAGATACATTTTTGAGAGACTCGGAGACTGAATATGAACGACTAGGACATGTAGAAAAAAATTTACAGAAAATGCTTGAGGAATTTGGAGAAAAAAATTACCTCAATTACAAATTCCAAAGGGATATGGCAGTTGGTAGTTCATGGCTTTCCGTGTACTTCTGTATAGTTATTACCGACACTTTTCTAAAAGGATGCCGGGGTACTAGGTTACTAACAGTTATCAACAAATATAGAGAAAGAAAAAGAAAAGGCTGTTCAGTGCGTGAAGTCAAGATTTCTTGGAACAAAGAAAATGGCAGTAATTCCGAGTCTTTATCGCTCACTTGGATCATGGCTTTTAGATAATATGGGAGCCTATACGATGCAATGTTACATTACGTTGCCACTGTTCAGCACCTTGAATGACGAATGAATATTTACAAACACAATTTTTTAAAGGTGACAAGTTTAGTCAAGTCTGGTTGTAATTGGTCTCCAAGAAATCCCATAAGATTTCTGAATGTATATCTCAAAGGTTAATATGTTAAACTATGATATCCACGGGCAGCCATCTTGAATGAGACACAAGCTTTGTAAATGGGGCAATAACAAAATTACTGAACAGAATTATGAAGAGGCAAACAACGCAGGTAGAAAACCACCGGAAAATAGCCGACTGCAATGATCCTGATTTGGAACAAGCCTATCAAAAGACGTTGTGGATTTAACCTGTCCTTCCATTGCGGTAGTGTCCGATAACAACTCAACAGCAATATTGCTATTGACAGGTTGTAAGACGGTGAAGTGTTCATTCCAGTACTAATTAAAATGAGGTGAAAGATCCATTGGGTGGTTGATAGGGAAAATCCCCAGACGAAACCAATTAAAATGCATGTACATGGTACATGTTACTTCTCCAACCCTTAAACATAAACAAGGTGAAACCTTGAAAAACATATTTATCTCTTAGTACACAGATATCACAACGGCTAATCTGCACCACAAACTTCATCTACAAAGATAAACTAAAAATATCATTGGGAATTACAAGACAACAGGGAAAACAAAAGCACCGACAAAACACTGTAAACAACAACCAAAGAATTATTTATAAACGACAACCCAAGGACTACAATTATCAAATTTGGTTAAAATTGTTTCATGGTCAAGTCTAATACATGTTGGTCCAGTAGTTTCTGAGCTCTTTGATAAATAGTTCCTATGGGATCCAACGTTTAACTATGTTCCCTGCTACCGGCCATTTTAGATAAAATGCAAACCTAAAAAACTTTTTACAGGGAACAATCAATGAACTATCGTGGCCATATTTAGTCCCAACTGGCTCCGTAGTTTCCGAGATCTCTAAACGAGTGTTCCCATAGTGTCTATAATAATGTTAAATTGTGTTCCTCACTGGCGTCCATCTTGAAAAAAATGCGGACATGAAGAACCAGAGGGTCACATGTGAGCCTGTATCGATCACCTGGTGGCTACTGATCAAATAAGATTTCAATTAATCTGAAGTCAGTCATCTGGTAGATTACTATCTTGTTAAATTGCCTATCTAATATCAATTTGATGTTTGAAACGGTTTCAAGAAGTAACAATTTAGAAAATTTTCCCGTAGAGTTCCATGATAAACTGTACTCCCCATTAGTGACCATTTTAGATTCCTGATTGGTATCAATATACAACATTTTGTAGATGACCATCAAGTTACAATGCCTATTTAATATCAACTTGATATTTAAAACGCTTTTCAAGAAATAACAATTTATAACATTTTCTCATAGGGTCCAATGTTAAACTAAGACCTGCAGCAGCGGCCATCTCAGATTTATGATCGGTACTAAAATCCTACATTTGTTAAATAACCATCATGCTACCATGCCTAGTTAATATGATCTTGTTGTATGAAACGGTTTTCAAGAAGTTACAATATACAACATTGTCCCATACGATCCTATGTTAAACTATGTTCCCCGATGGCAGCCATCTTGGATATGATTTGAACATTTTGAACATATGTAGAAATTGTAGCTCTTGATAAGCTGAACACTTTTGCTATTTAGCTTAACATCCATCTCAAATCGTTTTTGAAATATACAACATTTATAAAATTACGAAAATTTGACAAATAAAGGGCAATAACTCATGCATAGGTAATTAGATTTTCTTCAAAATTTCCATGTGGGTAGATCTTGGTATGCTGAATATTTTTGCAGTATAAAGTTGACTTCCATCCGTTTTAGTTTTTCTAATAAAAATAATATATATATATATTTTTTTTAATTACGGAAAAAGGGCAATAACTCCAAGACGGGTTTTCACATTTTCTTCAAAATTGCAGGGCGGGTAGATCTTGCCATGGTGATCATTTTTGCCTCATCAGATTTTTTTTATATCTGCCAGTTTTCGATATTTGGAAAAAAACTGCAATTTACCCCTTTGTTCTATTATTAGTAACAGCGGCCATCGACTAATCGAACACAATTTTGAAACTGCACCTGTAGATGATTCAGGCCAAGTCTGGTTACAATTGGCCCAGCAGTTTCAGAGGATTTTTGAAATTGTTGATGGACGGACGGACGACAAATGACGGACGCAAAGTGATGGCAAAAGCTCACATGGCCTTTTAGGCCAGGTGAGCAAAAAACTGTTTAAGAAGGGATCAGGTTTGGTAAGAATAGGCACAGTTGTCCCACAGGAGAAGATATTTCAATGTTAAACTATGTTCCCCACTGGCGGCCATCCAGGATAAGGTTGTAAACAGCTTTTTTTTTAAACGAGATCACCCAGGAACCATAATTGCCAAATTAAAACTAAGCTGTACGACAAACGCGATGACTTCGCTTTTCCAATAGTCAACTTCTCTTTTCTATGTAGTAACATTCCAATGGCGTCGGCGTACGGAGTTTACATCTCCCAGCTCATTCGCTATTCAAGAGCCTGTGTTCGATACAGCGACTTTCTTGATAGACCCCGGTTGCTCACAAATAAGCTACTTAAACAAGGGTATGTTACCAAAAACTGGAAGTCATTCCTCCAGAAGTTTTACGGTCGACATCACTATCTTGTGGACCACTATGGGATGCCTGTTTCCCAGATGATGACAAATCTTTCCCTTTAAAGCTCAATTATTATTTCCTTTACAGGATTTGACTTTAAATAAAACCGGATTTAACATGTTCAACACGGCGGATGTCTTATAAGAAGCGGGAGATGTACCTGATCTCTCCCATGGTTTTTATTGGGTCCGTGTTGTTCTTCGTGTGCCTTCATTTTTCTTTTCTGTGCCGTACTCATGTTGTGTCTGTTTCTTTGTTGTATCAGATGTTGCCATTGTCTTTGGATTATTCGTTTTGGATCGACGGTTCGGTTCTCGCTTACTTTGTTCAAAATGGCCGAGTAGTTTCTTGAGAGATCTTTATTAAGTGTTCCCATGGGATGCATCCAAGGGCTATTGAGGCAAAATATATTTCAAACTGGCTACATGGACTAGGTATTTTCTCGAGAAGACATTTCAAGTGTTTTCCCATACGGTTAAACGTTAAACTATGTACCTCACTGGCTGTCATGGATAAGGTACGAACCAAAATTGAATTCTAGAGGAGACTCAACAGGGACTATTGTAGCAAAGTGTGGTTGCAATTGCTCCAGTAGTTGCAGAGGAGATCTTTGATTGAGAAATTGTGATGGTGCATTACATAATAAACCGCCACGATTTCCAGATTTAAAAAAAAATCAAAGGACATAACTGCAAGACCCATTAGACCCCCATAAATCGAACTCGATTAATGTTTTGTGGTAAAAATCTTACTTACCAAGTTTTAAGACACTATGTTATTTGTTCAAAAGTTATCAGTCGGAAACCCTAAAATTCACAAATTTCAAAGTTTCAAGGGGCATAACTCCAGAACCCCTTGGACCTCTGAACCAAAAATAGAACTTGACCTGAGTTTGTGTTCAACAACTTACATACCAAGTCTAAGACCGTATGATTTTTTCGTTGAAAAGTTAAAAGTCAGAAACCCCAAAATTCACAAAATTTAAAAGTTTCAAGGGTAATAACTCAAGAACGCCATAGACATCTAAACTTGAAATCGAATTTGACCCGAGTAACTTATATACCAAGTTTGAAGACAGTATGCTATTTCATTCACAAGTTATCAGTCGGAAACCTTCTGTAGACGGACGTACGCACGACTGAGGATATGGCATAAAACCTGTCCACTACGTTTGGTAGAAAATCTTATGCCGAACAGACTTACATGGGACGCAAAGGCATGGCAAAAACTTTAGTAAGGTAGCTTAAATGGATGACATTTCTATAACCAATAGTAAATGATAATTCGACAGTGACATTTTATAGTTTTATAGTGTATATTCGGAAATTAGTAAAAGCAAGGCAACTTAAAAAAAACGAAACATCGACAAGAGATCACAAGAAGTAATTTCAGTCGTGCAAAGAAGGCAAAATAACTAAAAAAGTTTTAGATCCCCAAAGAACTAGGAAAACAAAATGTAAACTTAAAGGGAATAATGGCGAATGCCGCCATTCTTTTCAGCCATGGTCTTATCAGAATTCATACACACATAGCAAAAGCTCCAAAATCAGTGTTAACTTACGACTAAGACTGACAGTTCGGTTCTCACTTACTTTATGCCAAATTTGTGTAAATGACAATAACAATTCATACAAATAACAAACATTCTTGGAGGATAACCTGATAAATCGTTCTTTATTTGGACAAATTGTCCCTTGATCTGCACTACGAGGTAAAATGATACCTTTTTCCAAAGTTAGAGAATGTTTGCACAGACAGACCGAGATTAGTGGTACAATAAAGATATAGCATATATTGGCGTATAGTAAGAAATAAAATTGTTGTCTACTTGTTATTGACTTGATTTCACTGTAAAGAATATGGCAATTATAGGTTTAGAAATCTAATCTATTAACTTAAACGGACATAAGTACCATCAATGAAGATACATACCTGTAAAAAGTATATAGAGTAACAGCGCGCGGGAAAATAGTTAAACCATCCTACAAAAAAATTCAAATGAATTTGATAAAGAGTCTGGTGATGATATAGTGCATCAGCAAGAGAGACTCCAAAAGACTGTCGCTTCCTAATTTACTGTTTCAGGAAAGCAGAAAGTTCGATTCCTCTAATATTTCACATCTGAACACAGCAAACAACTTCCTAAAGACTATTGGTCTTATTAAAGGAATTCGAAACACAATACAAATACAAGGTGTATTCATCCAATACGGCAAAATCAATTTAAAAAAAAGATGGAGAATTTTCACTAAATTACTAGAGGGTCTCGAGAGACTTTCGCTCAAACGGAACATGGTTGACATAGAAGTTGCTTCGGAAAAGATTTCACAGCTCTTAGTCATTAGACATGGAGTTTTCAAAAACACAAAGACAGCCGTTCAGATTTTTGGCTTCCTATTTCGACATTTTTGGTAATGAATACTTCGTTTTTACTATTTTTGAATTATGGCTTTCCATATTATTTGTTTGATGAAAGGTTACTCCTTGAAACACGTGTACAGCATAACTAAATTTACTGTTTATTATGCAACTTGGGTATTTTACCGTATTTTACAGCAGTCTAGCAGCTTTCTGTCGAATAACCCAGTTTATTTTGAATAAGTTGACGTTAAACGTCTGCATTGCCTGCATATACGAAGAGATATTTGGGCAATTTAATCCCTTTGCAGAAAATGTTCCTTAGACTAAAGGCGTACAACCAAAAGCTAGAATATAGAAAGTGTAATTTAATACAGGAAATAAAATATCTCGGGAAGATTGTCAGCTAAAGTTCCAAACATTATAGAGGCGGTGAAACATGGAGAAAGTCTAAGAACAAGAAAGAGTGTGAAGCACCTGCTAGTTTCGTAAGATATAGTTTTTCATCATATCAAGGAATTCTGAGATGGCTACGCCACTACTACCTTCGACAGACATAAGAGTGTTTTCATATTCCGGTTGCAAACCAAACACACAAAGTTTATGCTAATATTCTTGTGGATGATGTATTCTCGAGAATAAGATGCCATTATAATTACATATCAACAAAGGGAGACCTTTTTGGACAACTTTGTAAATAGTTGCAGTTACAAACTAGAGTTACTGTGGCCTAGTGGGCCACTGATACCCCCCGCCCCCGCCTCTTCCTGCATTTTCTTTAATATCTGGAAAAAAGGAATTATTGGAAAACAAAATACAAATTGCACATCTATAATATGTAATTAAGGTCCTGCATAAGTTTCATGAAGTTCTAATTAGTGGTCAAGGAGGAGTAGTGGATACCAGGTATTCATCATATGGTTTGCATTGAGATAAAAGAGCTAAAATGACAAAGTCCAAAACATGTCAAAAATCTGCAAAAAGGGAAAAATTGGAAAACAAAATGTGAAATGCAAATCTACCATATGTAATAAAGCTCCTGCATAAGTTTTATGAAATTCATATCAGAAGTTTTAAGAGGAGCAGCGGATACCATGGGGTTTGAATTGAGTTAAAATGACAAAGTCAAAAATATGTCAGAAATCTGAAAAAAAGAATTTGGAAAAACAAAAAGCAATATGTAATTAAGCTCCTGCATAAGTTTCATGAAATTCCGATCTGTGGTTTCAGAGGAGAAGGGGACACTATGTGGTCACAATATGGTTGCATTGAGCTAAAATTACAAAGTCCAAAACATGTAAAAATCTAGAAACAAGAGGCTCTCAAGAGCCTGTATCGCTCACCTGGGTCATGGCTGACACAATAAGTCAAAATAATCACAACGTTTAAGGTTCTCAGATTTGTTTATTGACTGTTCAAGGGTCTCATTTTGAAGTTTGCTGATGTTATATGATCCAAAATTTTGAAGTCTGCTGATGTTATATGATCCAAAATTGAACTATGTTCCCAAATGGCAGCTATATTTGAAGGGGTGTAGACCAACTGTCGCCTTTCTTGAAGGAAACCATTTAAGCATCATTGTGCCTCACTTTGGTTCCAATTGGCATAGTATTTTCAGAGATCTTTAAATGATTTCCCATGGGGTCCAAGGTTTAACAATGTTCCGGCTGACTGCCATCTTGGATGCTATGCAGACATGCCAGACACATTTTATGAAGGGGACCAAGTAAGGACCATTGTGACTAAGTATGATTCCAATTGGCCATGTACTTTCAGAGGAGAAGACCTCTGAATATGTTTCCCTATAGGGTCCAATGTAAAAAAAAACACATTCCCTCCTGGCGGCCATCTAGGATATGATGTGGACTTGCTGAACACATTTTTTAAAAGGGGCCACCTAAGGACCATTGTGACTAAGTTTTTGTTCCAATTGGAAAAGTATTTTCAGAAGAGAAGATTTTTGCAAGATTGTCCAATTTTGGACAATGTTCCCCGCTGGCGGCCATCTTGGATGACGTGCAGACTTGCCGGACAAAATTTTTAAAGGGGACCACCGAAGGACTATTGTGACCAAGTTTGGTTCCAATTGGCGCAGTGGTTTCAGAGAAGATCTTTGAATGCTTTCCCATAGGATCCAATGTTAAACCGCGTTCCCTGCTGGCGGCCATCTTGGATATGATACGGACTTGCCAGACATTTTTTTAAAAAGAGGCCACCTTAGGACCATTGTGCCCAAGTTTGTTTCCAATTAGCCCAGCAGTTTCAGAGAAGAAGATGTTTGAATGAAAAGTTTACGATGGACGGACCACTGACACAGTGATGGCAATAAGATCATCATGGCATTGCCATGCAGGTCAGTTCTAAAGTTATGCAGGCATTAAAGTTAAGATGCTACTTCAATAATTATCTGGGAGAGATGTTTGCATGGTGGGCAAACAAAAAATCCTACTTGACAGAATATTCAATTATATACAATTATTATTAATTTGTGAAATAAGTATAGTTTATGAAAGTATTTTTGCAAAAAAAATGTAAAAATTTGTACAAAAACACCTTTTTGCTCTTGATTATGTAACAAATAATTATTTTTTAATAAAGTGATAACAGGGAATTTCTCAAAAACTTAAAAAAGAAAAGTAAACCAAAGAAGATTAGAACACAGAATTTAAAGGGAAATAACCCATAACCATATGGCATTGAAAAAAAAATTATTTTTTTTGGTGAAAAAAGAGTCAATAACTACAACACAGGCAGTTGGATTTTCTTCCAAATTTCTGAGTATGTAGATCTCGATATGCTGAACATTTTTGCAATGTACACTTCACCTCTATCTGTTAAACTTTTTGAAATAAAAAAATATAAAATGCATAAATTTTGAAAATTTTACGGAAAAAGGGCTGTAACTCTAAGACGGGTTTTCCTGATTTTCTTCAAAATTGCAGGGGAGATAGATCTTGTTATTCTGAACAATTTTACCCTGTCAGATTTTTGATATCTGCAACGGTTTTTGAGTTATTTGCCAAAAACAGCAATTTAACCCTATGTTCTACTTTTAGTAATAGCGGCCATGTTGTTTGGTCCTCGGACTAACCGAACACATTTTTTAAACTACATACCCTGGTGATGACCCAGGCCAAGTTTGGATTAAATTGGCCCAGTGGATTCAGAGGAGAAGATTTTTAACAAGACCAATTACATGTCTGGACCTGCGTCACCGTCACTCATGTTTAACTATGAAAGTGTTTTTTTTTCAATGTAACAGAATGGCATGTATAGGTTTACCAATTCAAACAAGTATTCATTTACCTTATTACCAAAAATTCTTCAAATGCAAATTATTATTGAGATTATATTAAGTTCAACCCTATTACTGTAATAGACAAAAAAAGAAGAAAAAAGCCAAAACTAAATGTACAAAGTTGAACAAAGCATAAAATGAAAATAGTCCACATCACTTCAGCAAAAGTGAAAACCATACCTGAGTTTCAAATAAACACATACTTTGAATCTTTATGAGAAAATATATGAAAGCAATGCATAAATTCAAGAATAGCTGCCAATGGTCAATGCGTTCAAAACCCTGCAACGTCTCTGGACAAAAATTGAGTACCATGATGATATAATATGATCGAATAAAGTACAAGTTCAATAATAGATAAATTTGACATTTTTTTACATCAAAACTGGCCTTAAGGGGAGATTCACATAACCAATGTGTTCAAACAACAGTAAAAACTTCCAAAGGTATTTAGTCAGAGATGTTAATCTTTCAGATTACACAAACCAGGCACTGTAATGTTAAAATATGCTGAAAAATGACTAAGTTCAACAATGCATAAATTC